>LPNX010183570.1:0-23697 GCA_001517045.1 Pseudotsuga menziesii
TAGTATATCACCTTGGGGAGCACCAGTGATATTTGTGAAGAAGAAGGATGGTTCATGGAGACTTTGCATTGACTATCGTCAATTGAACAAAGCAACCATAATGAATCAATATCCATTACCAAGAATTGACGATCTGTTTGATCAGATGAAAGGGGCAACAATATTTTCAAAAATAGATCTAAGGTCGGGATACCATCAACTAAGAATCAGAGAAGAAGATGTACCAAAGACTACATTTAAAACTCGATATGGACATTTCGAGTTTGTTGTAGTACCATTTGGGTTGACGAATGCACCTGGAGTTTTCATGAACTTGATGAATAATGTATTCAGAGAGTACTTGGATAAATTTGTGCAAGTGTTTTTAGATGATATCCTTATTTACTCAAGGACTCAAGAAGAGCATGAAGAGCATTTAAGACTTGTGTTGCAGTGTTGGAGAGAGCGCAAGCTATACGCCAAACTATCAAAGTGTTCCTTCTTCCAGCCAAAGATTCATTATTTAGGACATGTTATAACTGGGGATGGTATAGTGGTGGATCCCGCAAAGATTGAGGCCATTCTTGAATGGCCAGCACCGAAAAATGTACATGAGGTGCGCAGTTTTATGGGATTAGCAGGGTATTATAGAAGATTTGTAGAAGGATTTTCAAAAATTGCAAGCCCAATTACAGAGTTACAGAAGAAGAACAAGAAGTTCATATGGACAGAACGATGTGAGGAGGCATTCGCAAACCTTAAACAGTTGTTGACGACGGCTCCAGTTCTTAAGGTACCAGATATGGATAAAGACTTCTTAGTGTGTACAGATGCATCAAAAGAAGGTCTAGGAGGTGTTTTGATGCAAGAAGGTAGGGTGATAGCTTACTCCTCAAGGAAAATTAGACCTCATGAGGAGAACTATGCAACACATGATTTAGAGCTTGCTGCTGTGGTTTATGCCTTGCGTTTATGGAGACACTATCTGGTAGGGAGGAAATTTGAGTTAAAGACAGATCACCATGGGTTACAATATATTTTCACCCAAAGCGACCTCAATGCTAGACAAAGGAGTTGGTCTGAATTAATGAGCGAATATGATTTTGAAATATCATACATCAAGGGGACGATGAATAAGGTGGCGGATGCTTTAAGTCGAAGGCCTCGTATCTTTTCCCTAGTGCCCTTAAAAACAAATTTACAGGAAAAGATATTGAAATTACAATTGGAAGATGAGTGGTATAGAGAGGTTAAGACCGAGCTAGAAAATGAGGTATCGAAAAATCCAAAGTATGAAGGGTATGTGTTTGAGGAAGATGGATTATTGCGATATAACAAGAGAATTTATGTACCATTCAATGAAGAAGTTTGAAATTTGATCTTGTCAGAAGCTCACAGGGCTGTGTATATGGCACATCCTGGGGTTAAGAAGATGTACGCAGATTTAAAACCGTTATTTTATTGGAGTGGAATGAAGAAGGATGTAGTTAGCTTTGTGGCAAGGTGCCTAGAATGTCAATTGGTCAAGGCTGAGCATAGGCATCCTGCGGGATTACTACAACCACATGTAATCCCGGAATCAAAATGGGAGGTTATATCAATGGATTTTATTGTTGGGTTACCAATGGCTGCAACAAGACATGACTCTATTTTTGTGGTTGTAGATAATTTAACTAAGAGTGCACATTTTATACCTATAAAGACTACCTATCAAGCACCATAGATTGCAAGAGTATTTATAAATGAAATTGTGAGGTTACATGGTCTACCTCACAAGATAATTTCAGATAGAGGGCCAGTATTCACTGGAAGGTTTTGGACAAGTTTCCAAGCCGCTTTGGGAACAAGGCTAAATTTTAGTACATCATATCACCCTGAGACGGATGGCCAGACAGAAAGGGTGAACCAAGTCTTGGAAGACATGTTACGTATGTATGTGATGGATCAACAAAAGCATTGGGAGGAATATCTACCTTTGGTTGAGTTTGCTTACAACAATAGTTATCAAAGCTCTATTAAGATGGCACCGTTTGAATTCTTATATGGGAGGCCGTGTAGAACCCCGTTGAGTTAGGATCGTTTGGAAGATAGAGTCCTTGTAGGACCAGAGTTGAGTCAATAGATGGAAGAACAGATGACAACTATTCGTGCACGGTTAAAGGAAGCATAGGATAGACAAAAGAGCTATGCTGATGCACATAGAATCGATAGGAGTTATGAAGTTGGTGATAAGGTATTCCTTCGGGTTAGGCAACAAAAGAGCTCCATTAAATTTGGGAAGGGAGCTAAATTATCACCGCGATTCATAGGACCGTTTGTGATACTCGAGAAGTTGGGACCAAGTGCCTATCGTCTTGCATTGCCATCATCGTTGAGTCGTATGCATACATTTTTCATGTTTCTATTTTGCGTCATATATTTCAGATCCTTCTCATATTATAAATTTGAGTAACTTGCAGATATCGGACGATGGGGTCTTGAAGGCCGAACCGATCCGTATACTGGACCGACGAACTTGACAGCTTCGGCGTCGATTAGTCAATCAGGTAAAGGTCCAATGGGATAACTACAGTACTAACTCAACTACTTGGGAGGATGCATCTGAAATGCAGCAACAGTTTCCTTACTTGTTTTGAAAACTTCGGGACGAAGTTTCTTGAAGAGGGGGTGTATGTAGTGCCCCATTTTGTTAGACTCTTTTATTATTCAACTATATTATTATTTGAGGGCATTTTATCACAAATGACCCAGTTAAATTTTGAAATATATGTTTTGATCATGTTGATACATTTGGGTACTTATGGATAAATGAAATTTTGTAATGCAACATTGTACTGCCTTGTTGGACAGACTATTTCAAGTGTTAAAATATGTTATGGTTTTAGGGAATTTTGAGTACAAATGGCCCAGTTCAATATGATGAATTAAAATGACTTATTATTGTATTGATTGTTGTGTCACAATAATTGCTTATGAATGAATGGACATTGGTAGATAGATTTATATAATGTGATATGATTGATCTTAAAATGTGTGAATGAAATATATGAACAATTTTCATTTCTTATGATATATTGGTAGATGCTTTGACAGTTTTCTAGTGTGACAGGGACCCAACTGCGCAATGACACAAGGTGGTGTCAATGCCACATGAATTTCAGTTTGAATATGAACAGGATATTAGGTGATACAATTTATTTTAATAATATTTTGATTAAATTGTGTAAGTGCGATTGATGCACATGGTTTTCATGTGTGCAGGCACATGATCTGGTTCCCAATTGATCCACAAAGGATGATGGGGTTGCACGAAAGAAAGTACCCATATGGTTAGCACATATTTTCCATGTGGCAGGTTGAAAAGTGAGAGAGGCTCTTACCTGCAAGAGACATGCTACCATGAGGGTAGGCCGCGGACTCTGTCACTCACGAGGATCAACTGAGGGGCACGCAATGAGGTGTCGACCTTATTTCTCGGTAGCCATGAGTCTCTCTACAGCGTGGACTGGACTGAGTTAACGTGGTCTCAGCCATCGCACTAACTCCTCGCCACGGAAAGTGGGATATTTGAAGGGCATGAAGAAGATCATGGCACCGTTGATATCACCTGGAGAAACAAAAGAAATTATTAAACTATAATATTATAAATAATTAATAACTAAACCATAAACTCATGACTTGGAAATAAAGTAATGAAGTACAACCTTATGAAATAAAAATTTAAAAAAAAATTCTAAAAAAAAAATATATATATATATATATAAGAGGAAATCATCATAAACAAAATAAAAGAATATAAAGTAAATTATAAATAGAAACACATTGCACACACACAAAAATAGCAAATCAAAGCAAAAATCTAGGAATGAAATATAGAAACGGTTTAAGTAAAGAAATCCTAAATTAAGCACATTCCATAAATGCATATGAAATTACATAAATGCATATCACAAGGATTCGTTGAAATAAAATAAAGTAAAAAGGATTCAAAATAAGAATAAATAAAAATAATAATGCAAAACGATATAAATAAAGAGGTAGGGTTTGAGAAGGGAGGTTTTTTTTTACCCTAATGTTGGACGGAGGAGAGAAGGAGAGGCGGATGGTGGCTGTAGAGAGTTTGGCTCATCAGGTGTGAAGGGGTTGGGAGGCCCTTAGTGATTCTACACACTTTGATCGTGCTTGGGTACTTCTTCAGGCAACCCCATTCAGCTCGGGGGTCCTTGGGGAAGGAGAGTACCCATTGGAATGGTATAGAGCAACCGGTGGATCTCTGGTGATTGGGAACTGATCGACGTTCGTGGGAGCTTGACAAGGTTCGTGGTGCGGCAACCTCAGAAAGAACAAGCCTGCACCAAGAAACTCAGGTTTTTATGGATTGTTATATTGTTGTATTTTATTTAGATTTGTGATATATTTTATTATGAGATCTGGATTCATAAATTGTTGTCTTGTATTTAGATCTATATTTTGCATTTTAATATAGATCTCGATTTATATTTTAGATCTGTATTTGTACATTTGTGAGATCTAGATTTAAATTCTGTTTATATGCCTGGGTGGCTGCATTTAGATTGTTGTTTATATCCCTGCATGCGATTTCCATTTGTCTGCAATAAAAAGCATGATTTAATTCTGCATGTTATCCTCTGCCCTGGTTTGGTATTCACTAAAGATGAAATGGATAATCCAGATCCATTCTCATGTGATCCTTAATTCATTGTATAGGAATCATTATAGATGGAATCAATACAAATATCCATTATGCATGTTATCCTTTGGTACTTGGATTATCTATCTAATACTTGGCACTTTATTGTTCTATTTTATTTCCTTATTGCATCGCTAAATAACAGATATGCGTGTTTGTATTTATTGATCAGTCACAGATTTTGTTGTATACTCACAGCTTCTTTATAATTCGATGCAACGCGCAAACATATAGGGCGTTTCGCTCTTTCATCGGCCTTTTAATTTTAATTTTTATAGTTCATATAGGACCTGAGATCCAGATAAAACCCCAATTTTTTATGGTGAATCAACCCAAGAAACCACGACTAACTATCAGGTTTTCTATCTTATTGAGGATGATCCTTTGTTTTGTATAATAAGCATGATCAGTAAATTGAAGTATGAAGAGGAACAATAAGATCGGGCTGCAGCTCGACATTTGCTGAAAACAAAATGGCTAATCGAGATCCATTCTTATGTGATCCTCAACGCATTATTTAAATTGCTATAGATTGTCGAAACCGTTCCTAGTGTTCTTCTTTTGGTCACTCCTTTGATTCTTTCATTCCAAATCCAAACTAAGAGAAGTGGGCACTGCTAATAGAGTACAGTAGATAGTCTGTCAAAATCGTGGCATTCGTGGTTATTTGTCATTGGTGCAAAATTAATATCTGCAGGTGTCTTATGAGAGTTGGCCACCTGGGAACAAGAACAAGGCTGCAAGGATGAACTAGACTGTCATTCTTCTACCCACGCCATCTGCTGTTTAAAAGAGTCTGATATATTTATGTTGCTGTTGGTAAAGGAGACCAAGAGAAGGGTATTCACAGCATGCTACAGGCTGCCCTTTATTGAACTGCTGGTGCAATCTTTTTAAGTAAACATCCTGTAAACAATAGTCAATTCCAGCGCTGTACAACTCCTATTTTTTCTTGGTTAATACAGATGTCAGATATGAGTTTAGAATATTCATATATATGTTCTGCACATCAAATGCAGACCTTTGCAGATCAAATGTAGACCTTCGGGATCGAATGCAAAATTATAAACCCAACGCTGTCCTTTGGGATCGAATCAAGCGCAGAAATTTGTAAATTGAAAACAGAGTATATATCAACTGCAAATTGTATGCACACTCATTCCCAAACATTAATACAGATTGGATATAATTTTTAAAACCACATATCAAAGAAATCGAAGGCATACTACTACGCAGCAGACTGAAATCTTATGCAAACTGTAGATCTGGGATGTATTACCAATAAAAACTGGCAAAGGAATCATAGGCAGAAAATAGTATGAAGTCTTAGACTAGTTGCATATCTATCAATTTGTTCAAACCATAAAATATGATTCGGTGCATGCTATTTCTATTTTTGGAAATCATATAAAGTCATTGTCTTTTTGCCTATTTCTATTCATATAGAGAGCATAGCTCTTTCTATTTTGAAATTATATAAACCGATAATATTGGAAACCTTTTTAATGAAGAGTTATAAGTTATGAAATTTGGAAAGTATATTATATGATATTTCTGTATTAATATATATATTGTTATTTGATTGATTTTTCATAAGATTTCTTCTAAAATTCGCATGTTTATTGATACATAATGTTTACACAAATTGTAACATTATGTGATAAATGATTAGTAAATTTTAATATGAATTTGTAAATGTAATTTTTTTTTATATTTGGAAATTAATTGAAATTTTAATGATTTAATTTTTAAACATTTTGTATGTTTGCATTATTTAAACATAACTTTTAATACGAATTTGCATCTTCATTGATACAATAAAATGAAATGTTATAGGAAAAGTTCATATAAGAGTTATGTTATGAAATTTGCATTAATAGTTTTTGATATTAGGATCTTGCAAAAAAAAAAAATGTATGTGTATTTTCCTTGTTTTTAGACCGTGGGATGATAGAGAGCGCTACAATATTGGTATTGGTTTGATGTTGGTAGGTGTGGTTTGTTATTATTTACTTCGATGTTAAAAAAGGTTTTTATTTTTATTTTTAACTTATTATGATTATGTGGATAAAGTGATTTTCAAAGAGTTGCCTAAAAAATATGCTACTTGGTTATTGGTTTGGAGTTGGTGGTTGTGGTTGTATTATCATTTTTTTAGTTCTAACTTACTACCACTCATAAAGTAGTAAGATATTTTAAATGAAAAGTTTCTAAAGTGATTTTGGTTGATCTTGTTATAATGAGCGTTGAAATTAGTTGATATCATATTTGTCCAAGAATCCACTTGCTCTTTGTCAAATATGCCAACAAACTTGGGGAGAGTAACACATAAATCCTAGTTAAGACTATGGATGAAAGTGGATTGAATCTAAGTATTATGTTTTCATAGTTTCCACTTGCCAATGAGTGATTGGAGAATAGGGGTCTATAATGATCATTGATTGTGCTTGAGTGGGAGAGCTTGTAGTGCCATTATTTTTTGTTATGAGACATGTGAACTGCATTGAACAAGGGTGTAAAGCATGGTAAATTTGTAGGTTGTGCAATGCTAAACAATAGGATTTTAGAAGTCCATGATATTTCTTTTTTGGAATTAAGGGGTCGGAACCTTGCTTAAAAGAGGTTCCAAAAACCTATAAAGGAGGGACCAAATCTTTGTTGTTTAACTATTGAAACTTGTGGGAAGCATATCCCCATCTCACTTAGACATAAAAACTCTATAAAAATGAGTCCTTGTTTATGAGGAAACCAATCCCTCTTTCTTAAAAGTTAAAAAAGAACTTATAACATATTACTTTTATACCATATAATATACTAAAAATGAGTCACATAGTGGCAAGGTCTTTGTGGAGTTGCAATTAGTTTTGTGCATGAACAATAGGGAGTAGGTAGGAGTTGCAACGACCTTCAACTTAATGAAGAGATGTTAGTGAGGGAAATGATTTTATGCAATTTTTTTCCATATATATATTATTGTTGTAAGAATAAAAGAACAGTAGGAAAAGCAAACTTATAATAACCAAGTGTGGTTTATATAATAGCAAATCATATAATCTTTGAATTTTTATTTAAAAATTTCCAACTAGCATGATTCAATAAATTTCCCTCGTAGAATAGAATACAATAAAAGTGAATACAATTTAGTTTTAAAAGTTATAAGGACTTCATAGTTTTGATTATACCTAGTACTTATGGTACAAAAAAAGTCAGATAGCATGTTGGTTAAGATTTATATGAAGAGAAGTAAACATCCACAAAGTTTCAAGAAATCAATAGAGAGAATAACCAATATCTATTCACATAAATTTTACATATATGTTTATTATAGGCAAATAATGGTTTAAATCCTACTAGACAATTTCTAAAAATAAATATTATTAACGGATTAACATAAACCCGAAAGAAATTTGGGGAAATAATAATTATTTACATAATATAGCTCCAAAATTGATAAAATGGCAAAAAAATGAATTTAAGAATTCAGAGATTGATAGGGCTCTTGATCACCTTCAATAGCTTTGAGAGAGAGAGAGAGAGAGAGAGAGAGAGAGAGATGCATCTGTAGAACAAACATTGGTGCGTTAATTATATTGTAAATATCTCCTTCACATTGGACTAAATAATGCACCTTCATTCTTTCAACCAACACTAGATTTTTACATTAAGATTGAATTTTGCCTAGTTTGAAATTTTTTTATGAGATATTTTGAAGAAGAGGTCATTAAATTCGATGTGGAAATAATTACTCAATCTGTAGATTTCACAAGGTGGTCAAGAACACACACATACACACACACTCTTTCTCTACATACATACATATCCTATTTAATATTTGTTATCAAATTTGAATTGCTTTGGGTGAGGAGGAAAACATATAAATTAGATATTCAAGTTGAAACAATAGTTTATAATGTGTGAATAAAAAATTTGGGTAAATATTTATTTATGCAACTTTTAAGGTTTCAATATGTGGGTGGAAAGCTTGGGAAAGTATTTATTTCTTCCACTCTTAAAGGGTTTTGACTTGGAAAATCATTTATGATATGTGATTTTCTCATTCCTACTAGTTATTTTTTCTACAAATAAAAAAAATTGATGCTAAATAAGTGATTATTATTTTTTTTAAACTTGGAAAATCATTTATGATATGTGATTTTCTCATTCTTACTAGTTATTTTTTCTACAAATAAAAAAAATTGATGCTAAATAAATTATTATTATTCTCTTTAAACTTGGAAAATCATTTATGATATGTGATTTTCTCATTCTTATTAGTTATTTTTTCTACAAATAAAAAAATTTGATGCTAAATAAGTGATTATTAGTCTCTTTTAAAAGAGGAGATACGATGTAGAGGTTGGTCATGGGTTGAGAATAATTTTAACTTTGTAAAAAATGGTGAATGATTGATGTAGATGGCCATCGAGAGAAATCTCATAAATAGTTTAGTTCTAATAATTTTTGGGTCCTAAACTTTCAACATGTTCTTTGAGGCTTTTTCATGTCACTTCACCTAAAATATGCATAAGCTTGAGGCATTGAATCAATGTTTTAATCTTGTTTGCAAAAACTTAAAAAAAATTATATAAAACAAAAATGAACAAAAATTTATGGTCTTGACAAGGCTCCCCTTCTTTTGGAAAGCACATATTTGTCCAACTCACCATTTCTACTCAACCCTAATTTTGTGTTAATGTAGTATTCATCACAAATTTTAGTTTGTTATTATGAAGTTTTTTTAAACGACACATTGAAACAAATGTTTTCTAATAGATAAACTAACACCATTTCTACTCAACCCTAATTTTGTGTTAATGTAGTATTCATCACAAATTTTAGTTTTTTATTATGAAGTTTTTTTAGTTTTTTATTATGAAGTTTTTTTAAACGACACATTTGAAACAAATATTTTCTAATAAATAAACTAACACCATTTTATAAGATGCCAACGTTTTGATTATGACATAAAGATGAATATCTTTCAAACATAATATCTTTAAAAGATATTCCCTATAGGTTGATTTATTGATTATTTTATGGAGAAAGCATGTTCCTATGATTAGAAAGCTTTAAGTGGCGTGCCAAAGTATCTCAACAAGATGGATAGGGGATAAAGGAATAACAAGATGGATAGGGAAAAAGGAATAACAATTTTGGCCAAAAGGGAAAATGGTTTAGGAGTTTAAAGTACATTTTTGAAGTTTATGGGTTGATTATTGTAAAACATGGTTTCACTGAAGGGTAGGAGTTCAAAGTACATTTTTGAAATTTTTGGGTTGATTATTTTAAAGAGGATATATTTTGAATATGAAATCCAAAGTTTAAAGTTACATTGTTTTTTTGGTTCAACAAGATTTTTTTTTGATATTCATAGGGTGATTTAAAGAAATTACATCTTGCAACTTATCTCATGGATAGTGTTCAACAACTTCTTATAGCACCTATATTAACATAATTGAAAATTAATTACTTTGTAATATTATAGCCATATATATACTTTTAGAGTCTTTACTTGAGAAACCAGACTTGATTAAGAGTATTAATTATTGTCAATTACAAAATCTTGAAAATCAACAATATCAACTCAAAAAACATAATTATGCTTGACTGTACGCAAAATCCAAACTAATCATAAGCATGAAACAAAAACCATCGAGTCACACAAAACAAGGGAAAGTAGGCATAGAAGGGGAAGTTCCAATAAAATGAAATACAACCTTCATCCACTTCCTAGATGTTGATCTACTCTTTGTAATGCAACACTCATTCTTGTAACCCAATACCCATTTTTGACAATTGATCAACTTGATGATTGTAAATCTGATAAATATAACTTATAAATATCTAATTTAAGTTATTTAAATTATTGAGTGTTCTTTAGATCATTTTTGACATTTTTGACATTTAGAAATTTCCAATTTGAACCCTAAAACTTTCTACTATGAAAAAAACACTTTAAAATATGCTTTTAAAATGATGAAAAAATTGCATTGAGTGCCTTAATGAATGAACACAAAGGACTTATAGATGCAAATGAAATAGGGCATGGAGGTCTAGCTTTGTATTTGCCATACCGGTGACAAAACTCTATTGATGTTTTGAGCAAATATGAAGATATTTGAACTTTAAAATTTTTATCAATCAAATACTTGAATACATGAATCAATGGAACATTCAATCACACAATATCATTCATCCACAACACAAGATGTACCCTGGGGAAAATCCTCAAAACACAGAGAATGAAAATCCCCAATAATTCTTGAGAATATAATAGATAGATTTGCACAGAATGGATTTTACACAATAGAGATTGCCCGATAAGAGAGAACACAAAGCAATAGAAAATAGAGAACAACTATATCAATTGTAATGAACTTTCCATGTTCCCAACATATTAATAACAAGCCAAAACTATTGTCATGCAAACTAGGGATAATGGTTGCATAAGAATTATGCACCCATGCATTACAATTTCAAATTTCCTTCTTGGAATAATCAACCCTTACATTAAAACCTTCATTATGCACAACTAACATTACCATACCATCCATCAAGGAAATTAATTGACATCGGAGTGAACTCAATATCTAACTGAATGTTGATAACTTAGTTAACATGCTAACATAAGTGTTATAGTGTTTTAACTCAAGTGTTATCATGCAAAACACTTTATAACTGAAGTGTTGTCTTTTGATGAACTTAAGTGTTGTCTTTTAGTTTAACTAAAGTAACCAGCATGCCCCAAAACAGGGAAATGAAACACTGAAGAAAAGGTAATGCTCAATTTTTTAGGATGCAATAAAGTGTAAATAAAGCTCGTGTGCACACATCTGATACCAGTTTGTTTCTTCCATTGCACACACACTACTAGTCAAAGTGTATAATGACAACACTAATCTATACACGACTATTCAAAATGTGTAATGACAACACAAATCTATATTAGACTAGTTGATATCTCTCTATAAAACCTTGATCTAAACTTGCACCTTTTCATAATTTCAAAAAGAAGGGTAAAAGAGATCAAGATGTGTGTGATTAGCAATAGAATAGGATCTTGATTATGCACTATAATCAAAGTTTCCATACTGCATGTACTGAAAAGCACATACATTAGTAATAAAGAATAAGCATTCAATATTAGCCTAAAACCTTGAGCATAAATATTAAATCATCTACAACCAAACGAAATTTTGAACAATCATAACTAGTCAGCCAAATAATCGACGGAAACAACAAACATGGGTGATCAAACATGGCCTTGATGTGTGCGATACTTCACCAAGGGAAGAACAACATAGTGAGTGTTTTACCATCACTTATAATTTGTGTTGATTGTTACATGGAAATGCATTGCAAACAACCACATCAATAGGCCTATGATTTAAACAATAACACATTTCTAACCTTGGCAGGTATTGCGTTACTTTAGCCATGCAACTTTTGTTATGGCGATTTTCGTTTAAATTTTCAATCTCAAGTTAAGTTGATTAATTTATTTAGAGAACAAACTCGTTTGGCTTCCTTTGTTTTGACCAGACGACTAATGCACAAGGGACACATCCAAGTTGTTTTAAATCTATCATGTTTTACCTAAAAGCCAGATATAATTTGTTTGGGCTAGACCGTGTTACTTTGGAAAAATATAAGAATAAGCACTCTTGGATACGAATCAATCTCAACTTGAACAAGTATAGCTAGCACATGCCTACATGTAGAGTTAGCATGCACTTCATAACCGTGTCAATTGATATTAAGTCATCCATTATTCTTAGTGTTGGAATGCATAAAGTATCACTACTTCATCATACCACACCATCACAAGAAGAAGAAATGATCAATATCCCATGAAAACGCAAAGGTCAATACTGCCCACATAGTTGTATATTACAACATCCTAGTTGGGATCGAATATGACACTATGTTTTTTTAGAATGTGTTGGTTTTACTTTAACCAGCTCAACAACTCATGAAAATTGTATCCATGGAGTCTATTTTCCTAATTGGTAGTCTATTCCATCATTTTACAGATATTAGCACACCATGAATACGCTTTCTCTGAGGTGATTTGCAATTTTCTCATCAATTTTGTGTAGTTACATCAATTCACTCTGAATTTGTAGTGGTGTTATTTATGATTTTGCAGTGGATTTATTATCCTTCATTCTCCATGAACATAGTAACTAATTAAATCTATGTATTTTCAACAAATTTATAGGTTTGAAGTATATTTGTTAAAGAATTTAGCATGAGTTTTCCTCCGGAGCAATCCCGTCCAAGGGAAATTTCAGCAGGTAGATATGAGTTTGGATGGGTACGAATTCAACTCACAGTGGATCTATATCGGCTTGGTTAAGGGTGAACAATGCTCCATGGTTTTATAAGAATGCACACGTAGGGTTTTGCACAAAATTTGCGGTGTCTATTTATCCAGTTTTTTTTTCAATCTGTGGCAAGTATATAATCACATTTTGGGAAAATGATATTGGAAATTTCATAGAAATTTGATCCATGTTGGGTGATCCAAGTTCCATGTTTCCTCCATTGTTTTCTTTCCTGGATTGTATTTTGATCCACAATTTTCTTGATTTACTCATCTCTATAACAAATACAATGAAGTATGTACCGGGATTTTGTAATATATTCAAAGATCTAGTTGTTTTCTGTATTTTTGTTTCAATTT
Organism: Pseudotsuga menziesii; assembly: GCA_001517045.1. Lineage (NCBI taxonomy): Eukaryota > Viridiplantae > Streptophyta > Pinopsida > Pinales > Pinaceae > Pseudotsuga > Pseudotsuga menziesii. Next base: position 13,377 of record LPNX010183570.1, read on the forward strand.
GTACAAGTTTATGTCCTGTTTCATTTCCATAAAAGATTTGTTATGGTTTTCTTGTATTATAGACTCTCTCCACATTATAAATCGATTCTGAAAAGTTTTATGGTTCAATTTTTGACCTAAACCATTACCATATTGTCTTATTCATAGTCTATTCTTGCTTCATGAGTGCTAAAATCTTTCATTTTCCTGACAATTGCCACCCAAAATTTTTGAGTTCTCTTGATTGTGGATGCCTTGTTTCTGGAAAGTGATTACAAATTACAGTAGAATGAAAACTATACAAATAAAACATTGTATTTTTTTAGAATGTGTTGGTTTTACGTTAACCAACTCAAAAACTCATGAAAATTGTACCCATAGAGTCTATCCATGGTGTGCTAAGCTCAATTTCTCATCAATTTTGTGTAGTTACATCAATTCACTCTAAAATTGTAGTGGCATTACTTATGATTTTGCAGTGGGCAATGGGTGAATTTTGTAGTGGCATTATTTATGATTTTGTAGTGGCCGATGGGTGAATTTTGTAGTGGCCTTATTTATGATTTTGAATTGAGCTTAGGCTATTCCTCTACGACCTTAGAGTGGGCGATGTCTGAAATGTTGTTAAATCCTTCAATGATGAGGAAAGTGCAGAAGGAGCTTGAGAGCATGGTAGGACTGGAACGCAGGGTGGAGGAATCAAATATTCCCCGTCTCGATTACTAGAAAGCAGTGGTGAAGGAGATGCTGAGGACGAGGCTTCATATGCCAGGCCCATTGATAATTTCACATGAATCCTTCCAAGATTGTACCGCCAAAGGATATTATATAGTTTAAAAATCCAGAATTGTTGTGAACGCATGGGCCATGGCTAGGGACCCGAAGTCATGGGAAGATGCTCAGGTGTTCAGGCCCAAGAGATTTATTGGCGACCCCATTGACATTAAGGGGCAGCATTTTCATATGATTCCTTTTGGTTCAGGCAGGAGAGGTTGTCTCGAGCCAAAATATTCGCGATTCAAAAGATTTGTGAAAATACAAACAACAAAATTATAGTGTAATGATGCCAGGAATACGATAGTAAACAAAATAGGTGGCAATGATCTTAACATAGGTGACATAGAAACTATAACAAAGTATGGGATGTAAGCAGAATTAATCCAGAGGGAATTCATAGAGGCTAAGAGATACCACATAGACATGAACACTTTGGCCAACATTCGATATTCAGAACGGAAGATTGCCGTCGACAATTGTCTGGTTGCTGCATTTTTTTCTCACTGTACATCAGTGGTGGGCTCCTTTGACTCAGGCGTTTTCAATTCTTAAATTTCTTCTTCCAATATCAGGTACTCGCTGAGACTGCAGGCTAAGGTTTTAGTAGGGATGGACAATTCTTAAGGAAATAGTTGAATCCATGAACCTGAGTGAGGTCACACCCATACTTCAAGAGCCAATAGATGATGAAAGCATGAGTATAACCATCTCCTAAATAAGACCTTCGGTGTAATTATAATAAGCTGCAACCCATAAAGTTCACCATTTGTTATAAGATTTAATTTATTCATAATCATTTTTTATTAATAAAATCCATTTTATTAATTACTTATAACACATTAATTTAAAATATATATATATAACAAATAAGTTAATGATAAATTAATTTTATTGCCAAAAACATTTATAAAATAAAAAATAACATATATGAGTATGAGTAAAGTGTTTAAGGTGAAAAACCATATCCATAAACTTCAAAACAACTTGTTGAAATCCACATGGATACTTTTATTATGAAAAGAAACTTACATAAAGTCACATGCGGCAGTCATATATTTGAAGATTACATATACACACAACATAACAGAAAAACATATACTACGACACACAACAGATAATCTAAACCACTTTTCAGTGACCTGGAAAGAAGCGCACAAACGTCAAAGAGCCACATGTGCTAGGTAGTGGAATATGCAATAAGGGGGAGGCTCTTCATTAATTATCAAATATAATTTAAAGCTTTGGATTCCTCAGATAAAATTAGCCACATGAGAATCATGACTTGATATTACTCACAAGTACACCTCTATAACTGGAGGTCCACCTCATAGGGTACCTTCTATGAGAATCATTGACTTGATATTACCCACAAGTCTGACTCAATATTACCCGCAAGTCTACATCCTTGATATTACTCACAAGACCTTATAGTATCATTACCTCAATCATATGAGGATATAGGACATGATATTACTCACAAGTCTCCAACCTTGATACTACTCACAACACTTCTAGTCATCCTTAGGTCCACTCTAATGGATCTACTCCAAGTTACTAAGCCCAAATCAGTTTATCTACCTCAACGCACATGAGGCCCAATCTTGATTACACAAGATTTGGCTTGGAGAATGACTCTTGATGTTGTATATTTAACAAACTCATATCTCATAATCCTCTAATTCATCACCAAATGCATGCCTTCAATATGCCAAGAGGGTTTTTTCACTAAATACCTAGTAAATGAACATTAAGTATAAAATGACAAATTCTCATAAGGTTAAATCTAATAACTAAACCCCTAAATATATGTCTTGTAAAAGAGAAAACAACATGACAAATGCAAAATAACATTAACTAAGTGAAAAAAGCAAAAATTGTATGTGATTGATGACTTAGCCAAATAGTCTTGTTCTTGCATTATGGTAATTTACCTTTTATTAGGCATTGTATTGAACAATTATTCCCCATAATGATAATCCACTTAGACCTACCATACGTCTTTTGTAGGCATTATATTTCTAGTTTCTTGCATGGTGACCTATCACACCTTAAGTGTTTTTGACCCACCGGGTCTCCCTCACTCCTATAAGTTTGAGTGTCTTTTTTCCATATTTTTCCTTTCCATGTATGCCTCATATTATCTTAGTCAAAACCATTTGGTTTTTCCACAAAATTGTAATTTTGTTAGAAATACATTCTCGACGTGCTCGTCTTTATTCTTTTCCTTTGTACAATCATTTTTACCAATAAAATGATAGCGAGGCAATTGCAAATTTAGATGTTTCATGAAAGTACAACTTAAAATACATATCATATAGGTGGTCAATCATTGTCTTTTTATCTAAATCAGTTTGCAAATTTTAAAATGTTTCATGATAATACAACTTAAATACATATCATATAGGTGATCAATCAATGTTTTTTTTTTTATCTAGATCAGTTTGCAAATTCTATTTTTAACAAACTAAAAACAACCTAAAGAAGAAGAAATTAGTTTAAGATAAATATTCGTGCAATTCAAGTGTGTTTTTTTACATGTAATTCCAACTTCTCTTTATATTTTGTGTAATGAAACAGATATTTATATAATATTTTTCACTAGTAAAATTGTTTTTTCATCATGTTTTACACTATTATTTCATTAATAAAAAATATTTGTGATTCTATCTTTCTTTCTCCATTTCATCAAATCATGCACCAAGAACCTTTGAATAATCATCGATCTTTAGAGTTTTATGTGTCTCTGCACCTCTTTGAGCATCTTTAAATTAAGAAATAAAAACGAAATAATGCATAAATGAACAACTAAAGAAATATATTTAATAAATAGCTGATCAATCCCTATCATCCATGGACGCAGCTAGGGACGTGGAGACACTGAAAGAACGAATACTCGTGGAATGGTATTTGGTGCAGACAACACACCATAATCTTTCTCAATTATAGGGTTGGAAGGTACCCTTTCGCCATCTCTTGGTAACCTCTCGTTATTTGGTGCAGACAACACACCATAATCTTTCTCAATTATAGGGTTGGAAGGTACCCTTTCGCCATCTCTTGGTAACCTCTTGGTAACCTCTCGTTATTGAAAGGTACCCTTTCGCCATCTCTTGGTAATCTTTCTTATAATATTTGACAGAAAGAATTTCACAAGAGTTTGGGCGGCTTAAAGTACTACTGAAATATTATTTGACCTCGCCTTTATTTTGCTATGGGATTCTATTCCAAAAGCATTGTCTAATTGCACATACCTTAAATAAATCCAAATTCCACAAATTCTTGAGAGGAACCATAGCAACATAATTTGGTCGTGGAGGGGGACCAATGCACTGCACGCCTCTAGCTGTTCTGATCTTTGTTCACTTTTGTTTTGAAATGAAATGATAATCAAAATTTTGAAACTGTGTACTTTTTTTTGTTTCTGTAAATACTTTCTTTGACTTGTTGGCCAGTTTTTGGTCTGAGAAACCACAACCAAATAGCATCAGTAGAAATCATCATTTGAGGATGGCACCTGGCCTGGGCTCACATGTACCGAAAAACCCGTTTGCTCTACCTTAACTTAACCAAAAAATGCTCAGATACTTGGATGACTAGTCCAAAGTATTTCTTGATAAAGAGAAACATGTATTTTCCCTCCCAATTGGTTTACACACAAATTCAACAATGGCAGGCCCTTGAGACTTCCAATGCTATTGTCAAACAAGTATGTTCTGTTCTTTCCACTATATATTCCAAATATTCATGATTGCAAATTTCCAACACCTGCAGAATTAGCATAATTACAAGCAACCGAATAAGATCTGTGATCAATTGAGGAATACAATAACCAGGTGACCAATTGAGTAAATACAAAAACAAATCCACATCTTAAAATACTAAGGTCATTAAAAGAGTGCAAGGTATCTAGGAAATTCACCTATCAATACATCTTCCCTTACATCCAGCAGCTTGATACATTTAGACCAAGATTCTGGCATAGTGGCAAAGAAGTGATTACACTGATAAGAAGTGATATAGAAGCTGGAAAGGCTGTGTCCATATTTCCATTGAGCAGCAAGCTGTCATAGCTAGATACAGTTGGCCGAGGATCAATAAGCAGAGAGAACTGCCATAGATGCTGTGCAGGCTGTGTCTAGAATTTCATTGAGTAGCAACTCAAGCTTCTATAAAAGAAGCCAAAGATCCCAAAATATTGGCAATAAGGGATTAAAATGAGCATAGAGGACTGCCATAGAAGCTGGAAAGACTGTATTCAGTTCAGATCTGGGACATCTTGACTCTCTGTAAGTGCTTCTGTTTAAAGTTGACAGTATTCTGCTTGACAACCATCATAGACTTCAAGTTGCATAGACATAGAGGAATTACTCCATTCAGCTTGTTTCAAGGAAAGAGTCCCTCCACGCTGTTTTCTGCTGGATCTTCAAGTGAAAGTAAGCAGACCACTAATATTTTCAGCCATATTGCCAGAAATATTGCTATGGATTTGGGAATTGTACCTGAGATATTGTTAGTGTCGAGATAAAGATGGCATCGGCTGAAAATCTTTTCTCAATCCTCCTCAAATAGGTAATGGCTTCGGCTATTGTGTCAGAGAGACTATTTGCACATAGATTTCTCAAGATCAACTTAGCATGGCTGCATATATCTTGCGAGTGAGTCTACTTCTAAGTTCTACCCAGGTTTAGGAAGGGCCAACTGACTCAAATTGGCAATGGCAGTTGGAGTATCGATACAACCGCATGGTATAACAGCTGCACTTTTGGGAATTTCCTGGTGATAGGGCCTTGTGCTGGGTTTCAAATGTTCATCAACATCTACAGGTTTTGGTGTAACAGAAAACCTTACATGATATTAGAGCAGAGGTGATCCATTTGGATGAATCCACAACCACTATCCCAAAATTGCAGATGTAGAGTTAAAGATGAGATTGCTCTAAGTGAATCCAGTGCAGAAACATGGGTTTGAGAGAATACAGACGGGCTCAATAGCTCAAAGAAGTTGGAGCACTTCCATCAAAACAAAGTATGGATCCTCTCAAGCTATTATAAATTAAAGTTTCATACATTTAAGGTGAGTAGAATTAGACAATGCTTTTGCAACAAAACCCTAGAGCGAACTAAAACTGAGGTCATGTATTTCCAGGAGTGCTTTAAGCAACCTAAACTCTGATGGAATTCTTTCATTGTCAAGTATAATTTATAAGAAAGATTCAGATTGCAACAATACCTAGAGGTTTCCAAAAGGTGGGGAAAGGGTACCTTCCAATCCGATTTGGGAAAAGATTATGGCAACCACCAAATACCATTCCACAGACATGCGTTCTCCGAGTTCTCAGCAGTAGATTCGGAAATCAATCCAGTTGAATCAGATTTAGTGATCTTTGCGAAGGACTAAAGATTCCTCATGTCTCTGATTTTCTCAGCCCACTGGCGTCTATGGATGATATGAATTGACAAGCTTACTCCAGCGTGCGTTCATTCAAAACAAAATCAAGTTAAAAAAAGATGAATGATCTTCTTAATGATTTGGATATGGCTTCTCAGAGTGACTAATGGTTTCGGCTGTTACAGTGGTTGCAGCCATGGTGGATGCCATGACCACAAACCACAGAAGCAGCAGCAGAGTTTCACTTCCTTAAGCCATGAGTTCTATATTTCCGTGTTCCCATAAATAGATAAAGATCTCGCAGCGCCTTGTCGTGGGTGGAAAAATGAATGGTGCACATTGAGTTTGATCGCCCGGAATAAGAAAAGCTGGGGTTGGGTGTTGATTGTTGGATTAACTTTTTGACCAACACATACAGTAGGGCTGGCCAGTGGCTTTATTTTGTTGAACGTGGCTTGACACTGTGAAGCAAATCCATTGGTGCGAAAAAGTTGGTGGCAGGCTTGTAATGTGAATGGCAACCTGCCCTCGAATTTTTATTTGAATGGAAAATATGCCTACGAATCTTCTGTTTTTCTCCACCCATAATGATGCTGGAGTCTAACTTTACAAATAGTGTTTTACACTAATAATTGACTTGGAGGATTGCCACTCTAATAACATAGCGTAAGGTTACTTACCTTTATATAATGTTATTACAAATATAAAATTAAAATCAGCATAGATCTATCTTAAGTTTAGTTTTTAAGCTTAGATTTTTGAGCTCTCTAAATGAGGTGCCATCTAGTTCAACAAGTTGATTAATGGTACCTTCAGTGTGGGAAAGATTTCGAGCAAGGATTGAATGGATTATTCATTCAATTTCAAAATCATCGTATTTAAAACTTCATCATGATGCCAAGAGGGCATGAAATTGAGGGTTTGTTCTCATTTATGGCATTCTCGAAGAAAGGTAGGAGTTATATTTGGTTCAATTGGAAGATTGGTGCACTTATTTGGCCTCCTCTATTACAGTTCGAGTGCAGTCGCATTCTAGGAATTTCGTGCTACAAGGAAAGGGGGAGACCTCGTCATGGGGCATGGGCTCTCAAAAGAGGGAGAGCCAACCACAAAGAAGAGGAGAGTTCTTCTGAATCTCAATCTGCAAGTTAGGAGACTCAACAGAGAAATAATGACATATTGGATACTTTGAAAGAAAAGACTTCGTCCACCCGAGAGTGGATGGAAACGGGAAATGAGTTGCATCTACGATGGTAGAATGAAGGGGTGAGGATGCAAATTGAACATCCAAATATGCAAATGGAGATGAAGTTGCCTGAAAACACTCTGCCACTGGAAAAGTTCAAATTCCATGGAGTTGTCAAGCTGTCTAGGAAGAGGCGGATACACCCCCTCACTTCGAACCTTCAAAATTAGTTGCCTTTATCGACTGGCAGGAAGGTAACCATTTCAATTATTCTATTCATATTGGCTTTGAGAAGCCAAGGACCCTCCCTAGGCCTAGGTATGTCCTCAATGTGAGGGAACTGGTTGCCAACGTCTAACAGAGGAATGCACCCAACTGATTTTCGATATGAGAAGGGATATGTCGGACCTACAATTTTGCATGGAGCAACTAGCACACATGCAATAAACTCTATTGGACATATGATCATGTCACCCAGGCATGGAGGCCCACTCACCCGACCTACCCATCATCATTCCTCCAGCTCCAAAGCATGTAACCTGTCTTCCTAAAGAGCAACAACATGATTTTTATGTCAGTTAGAAGTCTTCACAAAATGTATGTTGTTTGTCTTATGTTGTTAACACCAAAAAATTGTTCACCTAACTCTCCATGTTCCAAACCATAATTATACATCATAATCCCACCATTATTCCCTTCATTTTGACCTTCACAATTAAATTCCACCAAAAATGGTCCAAACATTATTATTCTTTCCCCCATAAATACGAGGAAGTTGAGCATTTATTGAGACTTATCCCCACTCTCTCCAAAAAGGATAAAAAACCATAAAATGAGAATGGGTAAAAAACCATGGACAAATACCATGCACAATAAAATACCACGGGTCAAAAAAACCTTGGATCATCCTATAAATATATTGTGAAGGTCTCCCCAAAAACATTTTTAGTCACACTTTTGAACTTTTCATCAACTATTCATTACACTAGCAACAACCACATTAAATTAATAATGTCTCTGAATACGCCGATAGGTGTAAATTTAAGCACATACTATAGGGAAAAACATTAATATAAAAAGTATGTGCCTAAATTTACGCCTATCGGCTAACCCAAAAACAAGAAATCCTGAAAAAAGCGTGATGATGACATCATCATCATGTTTTTTCAAGTATTTCTTGTTTTTGGGGTAGCGGGGTCCGTCAAAAGTATGCAATGTGGGTACTCGTTGGATGCGGAATCAAATTCTGCATCTAACGAGCTCTCCCGATCGAAATTTGAGTAAAAACACAGGGAGATATGTCGAAAATACGAACACAAAAAGTAGTTTTCTTCTCTCTTCCTCCAAAATTAATTAATATTATTTTATTATTTTAACTATTATTTTATTATTTTAACTATTATTTTATTATTTTCCTTAGGAGGCCCATTTTAGACCCAGAAATTCCTCTAATGGTGACATAACCCTTGACAAATATCACAATGTGACACAACCCTTGATGAATGTCATTAATGTAACATAACATGTGATAAACGTCACAATGCGGCATAACACTTATTAAACGCCCACTGTAACAAACCATGGCTTAACGTCGTAATGTGATATAACCCTAGATAACGTCATAGTGAAACGTAAACCTTGATAAACATCACAATGCGACATAACCCTTGACAAATATCACAATGTGCCATAACCCTTGACAAATATCACAATGTGACATAACCCTTGATGAATGTCGCTAATGTAACATAACCCGTGAGAAACGTCACAATGCGACATAACGCTTATTAAACGACCCCTGTAACAAACCATGGCTTAACGTCGTAATGTGATATAACCCTCGATAACATCACAGTGAAACGTAAACCTTGATAAACATCACAATGTGACATAACCCTTGATAAATATCTCATTCTGACATAACCCTTCAGGATTGTCGCTAATGTAACATAACATGTGATAAACGTCACAATGTGACATAACGCTTATTAAACGTCCACTATCACATTATTAATGTGTCACATATTTGGTTGTGTTGAGATATACCAACCAAACACTGTAACAAACCATGCCTTAACGCCATAATGTGATATAACCCTTGATAATGTCACAATCCAACATAACAATTTATCAATGTTGTAATCCAATATATTCCTTTATGAAGGTCGAAATTCAACATAACTCTTGATGAATGACGCAATGCAGAAAAACCATTAAGGAATGTACAATGGTGTATTCCTTTATGAATGTCAAAATTCAACATAACTCTTGATGAATGACGCAATGCAGAAAAACCATTAAGGAATGTACAATGGTGTATTCCTTTATGAATGTCAAAATTCAACATAACTCTCGATGAATGCCACAATGCATAAAAACCATTAAGGAATGTACAATGGTGGATGTTGAAATCCTACGTAAGCATCAATGAATGTTGCAATGCGACAGAGCCATTAAGGAATGTACCATGGATGGATGTCACAATGCAATATAACCCTTAATAAATAATAGAGTGCGACATAATCCATAATAAATGTCAGAATGCAACATAACCATAATAAACATGAGAATATGACTTAACCCGTGATGAATGTTACAATGATTGACATCAAAAGTCACATTATGAATGTGTCACATATTGGGTTGTGTGGGTGTATATAATTTTTTAATCCCTAATGAATGTTAGAATGAGACATAACCCTTTGTCATATTAGACATATAACCCTTTCTCAATGTCACAATGTGACATAACAATTAATAAACGTTACAATGCGGCATAACACAATGAACTTTGAATGCCACATCTTGGATCATGTCAGTGTATATCATTTTTAATCCTTAATGAACATTATAATGTGACATAACGCTTTGTCATATTAGACATAAAACCTTTTCCCAATGCTGTAATGTGACATAACCTTCATAAAACCTTTTCCCAATGCTATAATGTGACATAACCTTCATAAACATCAGAATGAAACATAATCATTG
>LPNX010183570.1:24809-51237 GCA_001517045.1 Pseudotsuga menziesii
AACGATAGATTGAATAAATACAATGATGCAAACTGAAAGAAAAGGGACTCTCACTATTTTTTTATCTAGATGGTGATAACAGTGGCTCAATAACTTCTTTTTTTCTTGGCATGACACCACGAATTTTCTTTACTTTTTTTCAGTATTTTTTTTGGGTTTTCTTGCCAAGATCACGAATTCCGCTCTTCACCAATCTGTGGTTAGGCTCATATTTTATTGCATCCTCAAGCTTGTCATATACCAACCCAAAACCTGAAGATCTTTGTCCATACGTACGAAAACCGTAAATAAATATTTGTTGTGTACCAGTAATACCAAATTTCTTCCCTATCTCCTTTTGAATTTCTGGTTTGGAAAGGTTTCCTCTTCCAGGATGTAGAACATGTATCTGAAGTCGACGCCTCAACCTTGGTTCATCTATCAGGTGTCTGATGCATACTGTTGGACGATGATGGATTTTTTTTACATCCATTTTTTTATGTGGATTTGAGGCAAAGATCTGGAAAATACAAACATTAAAAAAATAATACGGATATCAAAACATTAAAAAAATAATACGGATATTCAATCTCATAAAAAATTTAATAAATAAAATCTATTCACATAGCTTTAGTGCATATCACTATTCAATCTTATAAAAGATTTAATAAATAAATTCTATGTACACATATCTTTGATGCATATCATTATTCAATCTCATAAACAATTTAATTACAATTAATGAGTTCGATAGTCCTGTTTTGCTTATTATTATAGGTGTGAAATAAAAACACCATTGGGATATCATTAAAAAACACTATGTTTCTCTTTATTTCTCACTTTAAGATTTTTTTAAAATTGCATGAAAAAGGATAAAAGTATTGTCTAAATAAAATGTATGGTAGTTGTTATAAAGTCGAAATAAATAATTTTTGAAAAAAAAAAAACTTGTAATTAATGCTACATGAATAAGTGAAGTTAATGCATAAATACCTCTTGATAAATGTATAAATAACAAACAGTTCATAGCATTCAACCCATTTAATTAAAAAGAACAACACATAGCATACAACCCAATATCTAATTTAAAAAGCAACACATAACAACTGATTTATGGTCAACTACCATAAATTAAATTAAATTGCTATATATATACATATGGTTTTTTGACACTTTTAAATAAATGTAATTCTCAGAAAAATATGTTACATCTGAAAATCCTTGCATTAAAATTTGAAACAGACGTCACTTGCTCTCTAACTTGTTATTTATATGTCAAGGGAAAGGAATTTTGCACACATCCATTTTATATTTGAATAAAGATTCATAACTAAATCTTGCAAAAAAACGATAATGGCAAACAGTAATATTGAATCTCCATATCAAAGTAATTCTTTATATGGAGAAACTGCAAAACCATTGGGCAAATTTGGTTGGATTCGTTGCGGTATTGTCATGCTTCTTTCAAAATGTAAAATCTGATGTGCATGAACAACAAAGTTTATTAGTTAAGATGGTGCTTCATAGTTTAACTCTTTAGTATATTAATAATTCAAAGTTTAATACAGACACGGCACTTATATAGTGACATAGCAAGACAATAAAGATGAAATGACTAAATTACTTAACTTATCTAATTTCAAATGTTCAATTCGTTACAACTAAAATGTATTTTTTATCCATCCTCGTTCACCATACCCCAATTTGTGTTGTCATTTGTCATGTGATAAGAAGATGTGTGATAAAACTGAATTGATTGCTGGGCCTCAAATGTTGTTATGATATAGGCTATGGTTGTAACCATTTCAGAATGCAAGTATATGTTTTTCCACCAAATGTTTGCCAAGGACATTTAAATGTACATTTGTTCGATATGCTAATAATTCTATTACTATTTTTTAAAATGGATTGGTTTTATAATAAAAATTTGAAACAGGTCAACCTTATATAAAACAACTGGGAGTAGGCGTTTTGAAAATAGTTTAAACTTCTTAATCAAAGATCAATATAAATAACTGGGAGTAGGCGTTTTGAAGGTTGTTTAAACTTCCTAATCAAATCAGTATAAGTTGTTTTCAAAATATAGAAGTTGATTCAGTGAAGAATGCTGACCCTATAAAGAACAATAACTGGGAGTAGGCGTTTTGAAGGTGGTTTAAACTTAATCAAATCAGCAAAAGTAGTTTTCAAAATATAGAAGTTGATTCACTGAAGAATGCTGACCCTATAAAGAATAATAACTGGGAATATGTGTTTTGAAGGTTGTTTAAACTTAATCAAATCAGCATAAGTCATTTTATTCTAAAACGACTTATGCTGACCCTAGAAAATACATAGAATAACTGGCATTACCATAAATCAGTATAAATTGTTTTGAGAATATAGAAGTTGATTCAGTGAAGTATGTTGAATCAACTTATATTGTGTAAGTGGTCATATGCACTGAGGTAACACTTGAAAATAAAACAACCGCGTCAAAGACATCATTGATGAAATCTATTTAATGTTGTCTATCGTCAAATTGACCGGCACATTGAAAACTTCTGAGTACCTAAATCTTATATATATAATATTCATTTATTTTCTGTAAAAATTATAATCCTCAATTTAATTAGAGTCCATCTAATTTCTTTGTTCTTTATATCTCTTCAATACTTGGTTGTAAGCACCTTTGAAACCGATATATTAAGCATCCGATACAGCTTAAAAGATCTATTCCTATTAATCAACAATATTTATAAAAAAAATCAATAATACTAGATTAATGGGAGCAGGTTTTATTCCCTTGCATGTTTTATCCTAAAGATCTATATTCAACTTTATATGATAGGTGTAAGTGTTACAGGAGACCTTCTGGGAGCTCTCTTCTGGGAGATCTATATTAATTTTTAATTTATTAATACTAATTGATTTTCAATAGTGTTTTCCCATTTTAAATTTATTTCTAGTTTATTAATATTAATTGATTATCAATGTTCACATTTCTCATCTCTTAACTATAACACCCTCACCTTTGTCTCAGCTATCTTTCTATCAGTTTTGTTTAGATCCCTCATGGTGTGCAAATAATTGGCAAAAGCATGTGGCTTTGTTGAGAATAGAGCAAAATATACATTTTTCTACTTTCTTTAATGTTTCCAAAGTATACGTGTTGCCAATAATTTTGAATGAAACAGTTGTTTCTCACCACTAAAATGAACAACCCCACATCGCGGATGCTGAACTATGAGCAAAGAGTCCGTAACAGGAAAGCCTTTTCATTCCTGCTTTCTTCGAAGGAAGTTGTTGATATAAAAGTTAGAACCACGACATACTAGATAAAGTACGCAACAAACATTTTCGAAATACATTTAGAACATATAGATCTTAGTGAAATCTATTAACCCCTAGAATTGCGAATGAACGTGTGTCCATACAAATGCTTTTCAGCTTAGCGTTTGCCCAATATATACTCAGTTTTTATAAATCCTCGCCTAAAGTTTCTATTACTTATACATCATGGAAGATGTATAAAATAAATTAAATCGAGTTTTTTTTTAATTATCTCATTTTTAAATTAAAAAAGTGTATATCTATTTTTTTTAAGGTCCATTTACCACCTTAATGTTATTAGATCCCACACTCTTCCTTTATAAATCAATTTTAATTTTAAATTTCAAACATCAAAATACAATCATCTTGCAAGGCTTGACAGATACGAAACATTATTGATTTAGTATGCACATCTTCCATAATTGGTTGACACCAATTCCATATTGCTCTATAAAAGATTAGTTCAACTAATCAAAATAATTTCTGAATGATAAGAAATAAAAAAAGCTTTTATGTACATTTTATAATATCCTATTGCATATTGGTTTCTAAAATATTGGTTCAATCAATTGAAATAATTTATAAATGATAAGAAATCAAGAAAAATGTTTTCTGTATATTTTGTAATATCTTAAAAACAACTAAAAATAAACTTGTCGGACATTTTAATGCGATAATATCAATTAAATATAATATAATATGAATTTATATTATATGATTATTGTGGAATGAGAATACCTAAAAGCTAGCATTATCCTCTGAAACTTTTTGTGTAGTTCGTTGTATTTGTAAAAAGGAAGGAATACTCATTTGTGACAAAATAAAAAAGAGCAGCGAGTTTGATAGTTGGTGTGATAGTACATGATTATTTGAAGCACTCAACAACTTCAGGCGTGCACATTGTGCCCCCTATTTTATCTCAACGAACACTCAGTTGACATAAATAATTGCCCCCATTGACTTATGTGTTATTCGAAATTTCAAATGATCACACAGTCGAATATTGTTGGAATTTAAAAAGATGATTGGATTTAGTTGGTCAAGCAAAGAAATATTAAAAAATTGGAAGCTAAAAGGAACCTCATAAAGGCTTGAATTGAATAAAATAAACTACACAACGAGCACTGATGCTCAGACTGACTGTTGGGTTCCAATATCAAATCGTAGGATTTGTTGATAGGACTGGATTGGAATGAGTGCTAAGATTTTCATTATGCTGAGAGAGGATTAGAAAGTTCTAGGACATGTTTTTGGTGGTAAGATAATGGTGTGCATGACACGCTGTTTTCACTTGGATTGAAGAGAGATCCCAGAAGGTTGTTGAGCGACTTGCGGTATTTATGATATCACCCATTGCTGAATGGGTTTGTTCAGAAGAGGGTTATAATATCCAACCCGCTACACTACCTGCTACTCCCGCCGGGGATAGGTATGAAAAATTACCCATTGCTGAATGGGTTTGTTCAGAAGAGGGTTATAATATCCAACCCGCTACACTACCTGCTACTCCCGCCGGGGATAGGTATGACAAATTACCCATTGCTGAATGGGTTTGTTCAGAAGAGGGTTATAATATTGGGAAAGGAGTTATTCCGTGGGACGAACATGGTTCTTGAGTCCTCACCCCTGTCTGAGCCTCTCATGGCTGCTGGTAATTTTACTGAAGTCATCAACGACGGGAGTTTTTCAGGCAATCATAAGGCACCGTTTCCTCTGGATGTCAAGATTCGTCAAAATCCTTTGCCTGAGGGTTCTGTGAAAAGTGAAGCCAATGGCATAGCAGAAATGGACTATACAGAGAGAAGTTGCAAGAGAAGGTTGGCGGAGGAGACCGATGATGACTATGCAAAAACCTACCCAATGATGACTATGTAATTTATCATAGCGACCCTAGGTACACATATCTTTGATGCATATCATTATTCAATCTCATAAACAATTTAAAATTTTTTTTTGGTAGCAGGTTTCCAGAATATAAATTCCAAGATTTCTTCATAGCAAGGTTACCTCTACTCCACAGGTGAATCCGCGAATGCTCTAGTGACCGGCGAATGCTCTAGCGACGGGCGAATCCTCCAGCTACGAATCGGCGAACGCTCCAGGACTCCACAGGAATGGGTTTTCAAAACTGTATCAGGACTAAACAGGAATGGGGAAACTAGGTTTTCGAAACTCTATCTGTGGGTTTTGGAAACTGTTGGAAATTGTATCTCTGGGATCTCGTCCGCGCTTATCTCCTCCACCGCCACATCTCCTCACGTCTCCTAACAGACCTTTGGTGGCTAACAGATTCCTCCACGACTCCAGCGAATGCTCCACGACTCCACATATCTACGCGCTGGCTAACGACTCCTTCCTCATTTGTTAACAAACTCTCGTAACAAACTCCTAACTCACCTGTTAAAATATTAGACGATTGGGATGATCTGGAGCATCCACTTGGCGGGATTTGCAGGATCTTAATGATCCGCTCAAGCAAGTCCATCCCCCAAAATACCATTGATAGACGCCTATCGGTGTAATAAGAACCTATTACTACCATTAAATCATATACTATCCTTAGTTACACTTTAGGTTCTCGGACTCTCTTGTTAATTTGACATTCGAGGTTCAATCCCTTGTGTCATGACTCAAAATTGAGGTAGAGATAAAAATATGTTCCCTGAAAGGTATTTCAATTGTCATAACCATCATGGGTAAGCCTTTTCATATCAAAGTCATAAACTTTGGTTGTGAATATCTTGTTGATGTTTGAGCAAAAATATAACATGAGTCAAGACTTGATACAACACAAGTCCATAGTCTTGATACAAGGAAAAACCAGTCTTGATATTACTCACAAGATTCAGCTTGATATTACTCACAAGCTCTACAATACAACATCACCACCTCAATCATATGAGGATACTAAGGACTTGATACAACATAATGCCCTGACTTAATGCCACACAATTCTTGGAGAATGACTCTTGATGTTGTACAATCAACACTCCCTCTTAGAAACGGAGACATTCTCCGCTTTACCTGGAATTTCCTATCATAGGAGAATGCAATCCAGGTTCCATGAGGGGACTAGGTACACATGATGCCAATGAAAGATTCTTCTATTCTCCTCGAGGTTCCTTTTTTTTCACCTCAGTCCAGATCCATGATCTTTTTGTACCCAAACTAGTCATCTCGTAAAGAATAATTTTTCCATCTAAAGGAGAGGGAAAGTCGTTGTTTCATTTCTTTGCAAACTTCTTATATGAAGGGTTTATATAGGCCCCCCCTTTGAAAATGACATAATTTGTTCTTAAGAAGATATATCAACCTATGTACTTAAGGAGGTAAGGTTAGAGCCATGTCTTATATAGATCTTAGTAGCTGTTAGGATTATAATCCTCCCTTGTCCAATTTGGTTAATTATGTCTAAATTAGGAGTCCTTTCAGTCTATATTTAGTCACTAACACCATTGGGTCCACTTGGCCTAATTGGGCCACATGTACCAGTTACTAGAGTGTGGGGAACACTAATTGAGGCTAACTTCCACTGACTTCACTTGCATGCATCAGTTTAGGAGTCTCCTAGATCAAACCCTACAATTTAGGAGCCACTAAGAGTGTCAACACCAACCTCCTTCAGTTGAGTTAAGTTGGTGACTAGTCAAGCTCAGTTAGGAGTCACTTACATTCAGTTCTAGTATTTTACATTTAGTTCTATTCAGTTAGCGCTATCTATGCATGGATGCATGTGGGTGAGGCACATTTACTCACCTACCATAGTCAGTTAGACTAGTTAACTGATAATTAAGAATGAATTAGACACTTGAGTTGGGTTGTTGAAATCCGATAGTGATTTAGACATGTCTAGTTAACCATTCAGTTAAGTAGAGTCAATCAATTCATATTCCTCTCTCATGCATTCGAATTGACTGGTTATTTATACTAGTGTATTACATTGTAATTAATTATCCAATTACTTTTTGATTAATGAAAGCATTCACAGTTGCAAGCCATTTTTGCAATGTTTCATTCTTCAGTTTCTGAGTAAAATTGTGTGATCTATCTTGTGAGTTGTGTGTTGATCCACATATCTATGTGCTCAATTTTATATGGTATCATATCCTCTGTAGGACAAGGAACTTCTCCTTTCTACAGATCTCATGCTAGATCAAATTTTTTTTTGAGAAAAAATGCTCCTTCCAGCTCTGCACCAGAAGCGGCAAGTTTACCACAGAAATCCTAAGCAAAGGAATTGTTGATCAAGCTTTCTTGATTAACTAAGCTGGGTGTGATGAAAACTTGAAATGTACAGGCTGTCTAACCTTACAGTGCCCATTTTGTGTTTTTACAAGTACAACTTTGAATGGATTCATCACTTCCTCTTCTCACCCCATTCACAAGCTATTCAAAATGGAAGTTGAAGATGATTGCATCTCTCAAGAGACAAGATCACTATGAGGTGTCTATTGGACTTGGTAAAGAGTCTTATGATAATGAGAATGACTAGCTAAATGATGGTGATGCAACCTTTGGAGCTATAGGTCTGTCCCTTTCTCCTAGCTTGTGCTACCTCACTAAATTTGTTGAATACCCAAAGGATCTTGGGACAAAATTGAACAGAACCTTTGGCAAGCATAGTGAGGATCATAATAGCACTTTGGAAAGCACACCCAGCACCACAAAATTTCTTGATCCAAAAGTCGCAGCCTCTACTCTCTCTGTTGAAGTTGTTCAAGATGAAGAAATAGTAGAATCTTCTACACAGTCAATTCGAATTAAAGAAAGTCTCCTTGCAGTGACGCCTTCTCCTAATGTTGTGGAAGTTTGTGAGATATATGATATCTCATCTTCTCATATGGCTGATACAGAAGAAAAAATTTGAATCTCTGATATTGAAGAAAAACACTGCTGCACTTCTATGCAAACATTTTCTAGTGATTCTCCATTAAATTCTGAGCAAAATTTGCCAGTGATTGCTTCCGAAAGTGAAGAGGAATTTGGTTTCTCTCCCTCTAATGTTGTTGCTAGTGTGCAAATAAGTAATACCTTGGATATTTTGGAAAAATATCAGATTGTAGGAGTGATCCATTCGCTCTCCTTGATCTAGATCTTCCAGCAAATTCCTACAAGATTGCATGCACTAATATTCAAAATTTTGAAAAAGGAGAAAATTATGCATCTACCATCGCAGTGGACCATACTTTTGGATCTGATATGAACTTTATTGGATCTGATATGATTTTATTTGTATATGATCCGATATTACTTGGTTAAATATTTTAGGTTCATGAGCTTTCAGTATTGCTTGTAGTTGTTCTCATCAATTTTGGTGTGAAGAAACAAGTACCGCAAGTCTCCTTCAAAATTGCTGCGAGGGATTTGATTTCATTCCACACTTTTGGATATGATATGAACTTATTTGGATCTGATATGATCTTATTTGGATCTGATATGATATTATTTTTTTCAAATTTTAGATTCCAAGAGTCTTCAGTCATGCTTGTAGCTACTCTTACCAATATTGGTGTGAAAAATCAAGTACCGCGAGTCTTCTTCAATTTTGTTGTTGGGGATTTGGTGTTGGTTTCCTCTTATGAGGTTTCTGATATTTTATTTTGTGAATCATTATTTATTTCTGACGCTACATCAGATTATGGAGCTTAATCATTCGCTCTCCACAGTCCAGGGCTTCTCTACCTTTGGTCACATGCTCATCTCCTCACAGAACTAGTTAAGAGAAAGACATTCTGCATCTTCCTAGACACTTGCTCCTAACACTTGGGGTTGATTTTACCACTCATGGTTTGTTGTTCCTGATTCAGTTGAGAACATTATTCTTCTTCCAAAGAGGAAGATTCATCCATACATAATCATTTATTTTGGATGGAGAAGTTCACATGCCAGGCCCCAGGATACCTGTGCACAGAAGAACAAGATTGATCTTGATTCTACCTACTTAGTTTGAGGGGGGGATTTTTCCCATGTGGTTTTTCCTTGTTTCCTTGTATTAAGTTGTTACTTTACTTTAGCTCTAATGGATGACCTATGGTCTTACTTACCATGGCCCACAAATTATCCAAGTTAGCATTTAGGGGGGGGTTTAGGATTATAATCCTCCCTTGTCCAATTTGGTCAATTATGTCTAAATCAGGAGTCCTTGTAGTCTATATTTAGTCACTAGCACCATTGGGTCCACTTGGCCTATTTGGGCCACATGTACCAGTTACTAGAGTGTGGGGAACACTAATTGAGGCTAACTTCCACTGACTGCACTTGCATGCATTAGTTTAGGATCCTCCTAGATCAATCCCTACAATTTAAGAGCCACTGGGAGTGTCGGCACCAACCTCCTTCAGTTGAGTCCAGTTGGTGACTAGTCAAGCTTAGTTAGGAGTCAATTACATTCAATTCTAGTATGTTACATTCAGTTCTATTCAGTTAGCGCTAGCTATGCACGTTGCATGTGGGTGAGGAGCATTTACTCGCCTACCATAGTTAGTTAGACTAGTTAACTGATAATTAAGACTGAATTAGACACTTGAGTTGGGTTGTTGAACTCCGATAGTGATTTAGACATGTCTAGTTAACCATTCAGTTAAGTAGAGTCAATCAATTTGAATTCCTCTCTCATGCATTCAAATTGACTGGTTATTAATACCAGTGTATTACATTGTAATTAATTATACAATTACTTTTTATTAATGAAAGCATTCACAGTTGCAAGCCATTTTTGCACTATTTCATTCTTCAATTTCTGAGTACAATTGTCTGATCTATCTTGTAAGTTATGTGTTGATCCACAGATCTATGTGCTCAATTTTATAGTAGCAAGCTTTGGTTGTATTGGTCTTTGATATATGGAAATTTGGTTTCAGTGAAAAAATTGACAAATTTTATGTGTACATTTGTGTACTGTTCACTGTATAATGATTTTATTTAGCTACCTTTCTATGTTACATTGCTTACCATCGAGTAAACAACCTTATTAAAATTATATGGATGTAATATTGGGAAAGATAATAATTCTTGTTTGTCCAATAAGATCATAAGAATCTATATTGAAAACCATACTTCATAGTTGTAGGAACTTGAACATAGTTTACTAGTGGAAGGAGTGTTGGACTAATTGTCGAACCCCTAAGAATCAATCTTGTGGACTAATTGTCACCATGATGCTTGGTTTGGAATTTTACTAACATCTATAGGTTTCGATGTAATGAAAAACCTTCAAGAAGTATGTTGTCTTCAATTATAACCTTACTTTGCTTTGAGTGTTTATTAACTACTAAAAATGTCGTGAAGGTCATTTTGTAGTGAGGTTTGAATTAAATTTTTAGAATAGGTATCATATTTGAGAATGCATATGTTCAAAGTTAATCAAAAAACTTTTTGAATTTTAAAAATATAAAAGTTTAGAAAATATGGATGTTTCGAATAGACAGTCCACCCACACAAGTCCTCAATGACTGATACTCCATTGGATTAGTTATGGTGGAGCAAGGTGTTCTTGGCAACTCGTTGAATTTTTAATCAGGGAAATACTCCAAGGTTGGATAAATTATGTTGGTATGCATTCATTTGAAGCCGATTTATTTTTTGAATCTTGAAGGCATCATATTTTAGTAACCAAATATCGTTTGGGTTACAAAATTCATTTCTTATTATTGTTTCCAAGAATTACATCCAAGTACATGGCCTCCCTGTAAGGATTTTCAATGTAAATTAAAATTCTCTAAGCCCCTAATTGTGTAGATGTTCTATGTGGTGGAAATGATTTATTAGGTGGGGTGGTCCAAACAATAGGAAACACATATGCAACTGAAACAGTAAAATATTGTTTCTTACGGGAAAACCCAATGTAAATAATGTAAATATTCCATTACTGAAATATAACGTAAAAATGATAAAAGATATGATGATTTACAATTACATTGCCTTGGGCTTTATAATCCATTTTGCGCCTTTTTGAACAAGTCATGTCTTTTGAGTTTTCATAATTAGTTAACTAATTATTTCTTTTAATAAGTAATAATTATTAATATTAATTTATTTAATAATTAACATTAATCTTTAATATTATTAATTATGGTATGTTATATAATTTCTATATAACATTTCCTTCCCCTTGGATAAGATTTGTCCTCAAAGCTTAGAGAAGAGGAGGCTTACGTCTGATTTCTTGTTTGTAATGACACCTTCTCGATTTTTATGTTAGTAACTGTGACACTTGATGAAATGAAATGATATGAGCTATGGATTCCCAAGAAAAATTCTAGCATCGTTTGTAAAGTCGTCCATCGAAGATTTATCTTTATTGGAGTTGTTTGTTGACTGCTTTGTTGGATGGAACATCTTATTTTTTGCTTAGATTGTTTATTTTGTGCATTTTTTCTTCTGAAAACATATCTCTTTTGTTTGTTTTCATTTTGACCCAGTCGTTGGTCAAAATTATTTTTGTAATTTGGGTATTTTTATATCCCAAAATGACACATCTATTCTTGTGACCACTTTCCCATGATTTCGTCGCATGTCGACACTTCCATGACGACACTTTATGAAAGTCACTGAAAAAAACACCTAGATTGGAGGAGCCATATTTGGAGTTATGTAACTTTGTTTGACATATTCTTTGGACTGTTGGAAAGGTATATGAGTCAGGAACAAGTTTGCAGAAGACTCCAAATCTTGGAAATGCCCAAATGCATCCTAAACATGTGAGTTTTTAACCTAACCGAGACGGTTCCTTCATGCTACCCACGGTTATACCTTTTGTATTCGTGAATTTGGATTCATGCTACCCGTGGTTACATCTTATAGTGGTATAAAATAATAAAAATATAAAAAATATTGAATTAGGGGTGGTTTGGGAGGTTGTGAAACTGATTTGGGAAGTTATAACTGACCTCTATTCTACCGTATCTCTTTAGAAATGTATAAATAGAGGGAGAGAGGTCCATGAGTGGGGGACTTGAAATTTTGCATTGTTATGCTAGAATAATTGGGACTCTCATTCCCCCCACCTTTTCCTAGATGTTATCTCCTTGTGTTGCAGATCTTGGAGGATGAGTTCCTTGGAGAAGAAAAGCAGAAGAATCAGATCAAGGTTTCGTGAGGTGCCTAGCTTGAGTAGAAGGTGATTTGTGTAATTTTTCCATGATTAATAAATATGTGATGCTCTTCCTCTTCCAATAATTGTGTAATGGATATTGAATCTCTGTTTATGATCATATTTTTATATTAATCAGATTAGGGTTTCATATTGGTTTGATTATCATTTCTTTACATGTGGTCATATTCGTTTGAGGAATGTATAATTTGGTTTGCAGGTCTCTTGGAGAAAGAGAAACAAGAAGAGGATTGAAGGGCTGCTTGGATCAACCTTCATTTGACTAAGGTATGAATCTTTCTAATCTCTTAATCTTGTTTACATTTACTTGCAGAACTGTATGCATCCATATTTCAACCCTAGTATGTTGATGACCTCTTAACCCCCATCCATAGGAACACTTTCCTCTACAACAAGTGTCTATAAGGAGTTTTTCTTGTTTTTTTCTAGATTGACTTCTTGTTCCCCAATTTGAATTTGTTTTACTGAGAGTTTGGATGTTTCCTTCAGGGTTTGCTCTAATTTATTTTCTAAAAGCTTGTTATCATATTGAATCTTTTTTAACCTTTCTTCTTGCGACTTTTCATCCTCTCTTAACTTCTTAATATATTTTAGCAATTCTTGATTAACTGTTTTTAAAGAATAATTTTCTTTATCCTTTCCTTACAATTATTTTTTAAGATCTTGATTCTCCTCTTCTAAATTTTGATTGCATTGAGCTTTAACCTTTTCGTTCTTGATTTGCAGAAGTAACTTCTGATTATGATCTCTTAGACGAGAGATTTCTTCTTATTTGTCCATGGTGAGAATGTCTAATTCTTCCTGCCTTTTCTATCTTGATTTTTTATCTTCTTGTGAAATCATCTTTGAGATGTCTTTGAAGTATTTAGACGACACCACCTTTGAACTTGACTTCAATGTAACATCCGAGAATATGGTTTTATTCTTTTTATAAAGAAATGACAATAACTTTTTTCCTTGTGTTGATCATGAAGGTGCCCAATGTATCTAACCAAGGTGACCCTAAAATTATAACAACCTTGTCTAGCACAAATGATTCTATTGAAACGACACTGAATTGAGTTATGACCTTGTAATAATCAATAGATAGTTGTAGGTTCTTAATCTCATATCCTTTATCGAAAAAAAAAAAAGTGCTATCTTCCATTATATTTTGAAAGCATTAATTGGTTTTCTAGGTCAACGTTTATGTGATTCTTATTGATTTTCGGGTAGATAACGATGTAGACAGTCTTTCCTTGAACATGCTTGTAAATTTTTAATATAGCATCTACATATATTTTAAAAGTTTGTGGGAATCTTCCTTCTTTTTCGCCACGAGACTCCATTTTATTATGATTTCTTAAAAATAATATTCTTTTTTGTAATAATAATAATAATACTTATTAATACGATGTATAATAATAATAATAAATTTTTTTAAATTTTTTTGTGGATTGTGTTTAGATTGGGTGGTTGGGAGGAGTGATTGTTACCCTTCCCACTCGGTTTCAAATCTTGATATTTTGTTTTATACCTTTCACTTTTATGTAAAATCCCTTTTTATCTCACTTAATGTAAAAAGATCTAATATAAAAATTTCCAATTATTTTCCCACTTTTAACTAAATAGAACATTCGTTAATAAAGTAGTAAGTTAAACCATGTGTGGTTTCTTTTGTTTTTACTTTTCCATTTTTTTTTCTTTTACTTTTCCCTCTTTCTTATTGTTTTTACTTTTCCCTTTTTCTTTTCTTTTACTTTCCCCCTTTATTCTTTTTCTTCCTTTTTTTAACTTCTTTTCTTTTCTCATTTGTAAGGTCAAATACCTACTTTGGAGATTCTCCAATTCTCCAATTAACTATTTGGCCAAAATCTGGTATTAGTTGAATGCCTAAGGGGCTTGGATACCACTGAAACAGTAAAATATTGTTTCTTACGAGAAACCCAATGTAAATAATGTAAATATTCCATTACTGAAATATAATGTAAAAATGATAAAATATATGATGATTTACAATTACATAGGCTTGGGATTTGTAAACCATTTTGTGCCTTTTTGAATAAATTATGTCTTTTGACTTTTCATAATTAGTTAATTAATTATTTCTTTCAATAATTAACATTAATATTTAATATTATTAATTATGGTATGTTATATAATTTTTATATAACAACAACAATGTTGATAGTAGGTAAACACCAGTGATTTGAGACAAATAATTGAGATAAGCCAAATTGTTGGTACTTGGCTAGCAATAATAGTTCATATCCCAGGTTGCCATTTCATCCATGGGACTTGTAGTTCTTGTGATCATATCTAAGGATTCCTTTTGATATATTCTTTGCAAATTATGGTAATAAGGTATTATATATTCTTCAGGTAGGCTAACCATAACAAGATTGGGGAGAAACCATGCAAATAAGATATTTGGAGGATACCATCTAGATAAATGTTGAAATACTTACTTAAATTTTCTCTTTGGATAACTTATATCTTTGTGAAATGGTGTTCTAAGGATGTTTTTTTAATTTCATTTTGAAATGGTTTTTTAATTTGATTTTGAGATGGTGAAGATCAAAGCATAAATACATCTCCATTCTTATCATGTGCTCACATTGTTATTGTTTCTTGGGGTTTGGGAAAGTATACACAAAAGTGTATATAGAGCTCAAAAGGGAGGAAACTGGACTATTAAAGAAAGTATTAAGGGGCACTCACACTATTTCGAAGGGAATGTTGTTGTTTGAGAAGGAAACATTTTTAGAAGATGAAAATCAACTTAGAGTTCTAGTCCAAGTTCAAATTCAAACAAGAAAATATTTGCCTAATCAACTCTTATTGTCTTTGCATTATTATTTGATAAATTGGAAATTTGTATTATTAATTCTACTAGGTATAGAGAAACATTTCTTATATATATATATATAGTAGATGGTATGGGGTTTATACATTTATTATTTTGTTCCAATTTTTTAAGAAATGGTGTCTTTAGATCTTTTAGATGTTCCATTTTAAGTCATATTTTGGCTTGTAAGGTATTCTTATGATCATTAGATTTTAGAACTAGAATTTGTTATGACAAACCAAATTTAGGACATCGAATTTGTAGTATTGCATGTAAGAATCCAAGTTCATCCTCTTTCTACATGCCATGGTTCAAGCTTTCATTTTAGAAAAATGGACTTTATGACATTTTCATCTCCTTTGTAACTAAAGCATTGAGAAAAGGATTTACGAAGGGTGGAAAGCTTATTTTGGTCTCGAAAATAGTTGTAAATCATCCAACCTCGTCATGTGGGACAAAAAGAAGTCCCTGTTTGAAACTCTTATCATCCCCGTTATCGTGTCGTTATCTTATATGGTTGTGAAGTATGGGGGTGCATCTTTTCTAGAGAATCTTGGAGGAAGATTGAGCAAATACATAAGCGGTTTATAACTTATAACCTCAAAATTAAAATATATACGCCTTATTCTATTCTCCTGATAGAAGTGGGTCTTTCCCCCATCGAGATCATGGCTATGACTAGGTACCTGATGTACAAGCACAAGATAAATAACATGGGAAATGAGAGACTTCCTAAAATTGCTTTAAACTTAAGTTAAAACCAACTACGCCTCAAGTGGAGTTGTTTTCAAGATACCATTGTTTGGTTAAACCACTGGGGTATTGATGAAAATGACACTTTGTAGAATATAGAATATGTCAAAAAAATTATTACTTCTAAGTTTAAAGACAAATTGTGGTGCAAGGAAAATTTAGCAATTAAGAGAAAATTAATATACTGTAAGGAGGTCATTCACCCTAATTTGGAATATCAGAAGTATCTCTCGGTAGTAACTTGTTCAAGAAAGTTAATATAGCCAAGATTATAATGAACTCTCATGAGCTCCGAAGCGAAACTGGGAGTTGTCTTTCTTGTGCATCTATATTTTTGCATGATTTTAAGCTAATGACAAAACAAATATTTAACGAGTTGCATTGTAAGAATTGGTAACATTCATCAAAATTTTCAATAATATCTAATGGGAGTGTGGTTTACCAAAAAGTAGTGAGGTGGTTGAGTTTGTATTAAATTGGAGACCCGATATGAGTATGATTGTAATTTTTTCCTTATAAAGATATAAGTATTTCTCAAAAGAAAATACATTCACAAAAAAATTCTACATATATAAGAGAGTACCAATCCTTCAAATTTCCCCTGTTTCACAAGTTGAACAGATTTACACACTATATTTTTCATTTTCTTGGTATTTTAGGGTAATAAAAAAAGTAAATATATGCCCATTCTAATGATCTGAGGATAAAAGATAATGAGCTTGCTCTTGTACAAAGATATATTTATTTTTCTGAGATTATATTAAGAACTAATCCATTATGAATTGTGTGGAAAATGTACAATCAAGTGAAATACAATCAATATAACACATTGTTGGTCTTATTTTGTTTGTAGAATGCTTTAGTGGAAATCATTTCCAATGAGCCTCTCTCCCATTTGTGCCCTAGTAAGAAAATGAACAAAGGAAAAAAATCATTTATAATAATACTAAGCCATGTTATGTGTGTGTAAAACTATACATACTAATAGGGTGTTTTCCCTATATAGATAGATTATAATATCCCCACTCTAACCCTTGTAATGTATTGAATTAGATTATGTAAAATGATGTGAATGCACTAGTATGGATTCCTAGCGCGGATCTTAACGCCAAGTCTCAACTAGTGAATGGATAGGCATGTATGGTATAAATATCTGTAGATGGACCATGTGGTTGGCTTATCATGACAACGCAAAAGATATGTAAATATTATGTTGGAAAAATAATAAATTAGTCCAAGATGGTTGTTTAAAGAGCATTAGAGGGGCTATGATTCCACTAGAGGGGAAGAAGAAAGGGGGCCTATGTGAGATTAAATCCTCTATTTCCAAGTGTCAACCTTAGAACTCAGCCAATTGCTGCCATGTGCCTTAAATGATCCAATTTACTTTCTTTTTACTATTCAATCCAATCATTTAATGCATGTGTGAGGTTGGTGGAGAAAGTCACCTCATGTGGTTATGGAAGAATGGGTTGAATGTACTTCTTTGAAAGTTATGTCACTTGTTAGAAGTCATTTCTTATATGGTTGGAAGTTATGTTGGTTGTATTTTCATCATTCCCTCATATCCTTTGAATCTACCGCTCATTATACTATGTAGATTTAAATTGCATAGAGTTTTTTCATGCTATTCTCTCCATTTCCATTATCATTACCAAGCTATGAAAATACCATAAATTCGAAGGGAATTTTCAAAATTGAGGGAAAATAAATGTTTATAGGTGAACATAGAGGTTGGACAAGCTAGGAACCTTTACCCATTGATTTTTGTTGCTCACAAATGCTTGAGAAGCCATGAATTCATGCTACACAAGGTTCTCAAACATCATACAACAAGTTGGACTCTTCTGCACACACTGATAAGCATTGTACAGGATGGATTTCCCAAGGGAAATTTGAATCAGTGAAGGGAAATACTTTCCTTATGTTGTGCAAGGTAGTTAGAAATAGTGCCATGGCTATGATGGTTGAGTGAGATTCCTGTAGATATCTTGATGAGCAAGGATGATTTTAGGGGTGAAGTTTGGCCCAATGGGCTATTTTTTCATGTTTTTCTCCCAAAAAAGATTCGCCATTTTGCATTTTCTGAATCCCGGTTTCGCCCAATTTTGATGGGGTAAAATTTTTTCACCCTAAAAATTGCCAAATTATTATATAAACGATATAAAATCCTTGGAAATTAAAATATTTTTTGAAAAATATTTCCAATCATTTTATAGTTGTCATTTTAAGAATTGGTAATATTTGCCAACATTTATACACTTTTAAATAAGTATGGTTCCTTAAAATCATCCTTGTTGATGAGCATTTGGATAAGCATTGAAAGAAGAATGGGTTGTGGGATAAGAGAGAGAAGCTCGTAGGCATTAGGCCTTTGTCCTCGTGGCCTCATAGCCCAGCTTGGTGGTGGTGTCTTAGTAGAAAGAGTATATATTGGACAGAGTGCCTACAGTTGGGTGGAAAATTGCTCTTACATAGCTAGTTGCTTGGATCTTTTATGTTTAAAGATAAGTACTCTCCTTGTATTTGGATGTGCAATGATTTTATTTTATTCTTATGATAAATATGCTTGTATATTCATGATGTGTGTAGGTGGATAAAGTTTATTTCCACTTTGTTTTCCATTTATGCATATGCACACACATTTTATTGATTATGAATTCATAATATGGCCATGGGGTGAAGTTCACAAACATGGAATTCATAAATATCCCCTTCCTTTAGTCAAATTAATGGATGGGGACATGACATGGATGCAACAAGTGTATGCCTTTGTGTCAAAAATTAAAATATTTGATCCCATGGAGAGATGATGCACATCCATGTTCTTCAAGGTATGACAGGTCAGTTGAGAATGGTATCGATAGAGAGATGGCATTTGATGCTTAATCTTAAACTTTATGATTATTGATATTTTGCCCAAGGTGAAGGTAGGGACATGGGGTAAGGAAATGTAGAGCAACCTCACGAGACTAGCAAGGCATTAAACCATCTCATTCTTGAACAAAATTAATTTCTTATAAGTTATTATGAGCATCTTCTTTTACTCTAATGGGATCAATTACACTGCAAAACCATTTTCTCAATGACCTTTATATTTTCTAAATTTGTAAAATATGAATGCATGGTAATTGAGGCAAGTGGATATTTTCCTATTGTAGGTGGGATATTGAATGTAACTTGGTGTAACAAACCTGCACACTACATTACATCCAACACAATCCATAGCGTACCCGTACATTTCCATACAACTACACAGATAAAAAAAATTGTAGCTTAAAAACACACAGAGCGTTATACATGCTATATAATTACAAGAAAAAATTTATTTAAACAAAACATAATGAGTCATAGTCAACTCACTAATGTGGAAGCGTAGTTGAAAAATAGCTTAATCTCCTTAATTATTGATTAAAATTAGTTAAACAACCATTATTTGACAATAACTATCACTCTCAATGGCTTATTTTCTCCTTCTTGACATTTCCAGACCCTTCCGACATTCCTGACACCAATACCGGAATTCGGGTCCTCAGGAGTCAGAAGTCAACATTGAATGAACATAAATAACAATGGCCCTTCCGACTTGTCAATCCCGATGTCGGCATGTAGGAAGTTGCAAGTTGACCTTGGTCGAACAACATTAATAATGACGCACCCGACTTGCAGATCTCAATGTCGACACGTCGAAAGTCGAAAGTTAGTAGACATTTGGAAGTGATAAAACCATTTCAATGTTGATGTTCTGACCTTGGAACTCATGTTCTTCGACATTGGGAGTTAGACATTGGCACTAAATTGGAAACTATTCCCAAAGTACATGTTGATCCTGACTTTGACACCAGGGCATTGGAACCTCAGCATGGACAAGAAACAACATTAATATTTAGCAGTCCAATCCCGACAACATCAACACTTAAACATAGTTACAAAAATACATTAATATTTGAATACATTTATTTCAACGTTGGCACGCCAATATCAACACATTGGCACTGAAATCACCGTAATGATTATCTGATTCAAGGTTTAACACTTAACCATTTTTAAGAAAAAATCGAAGGCATGAATTAAGCTTGAAACTTAACAGGTCTTTAGCCTTGCCTCAACTCTGAACCTTTCCTAGAAAGGAATGTGTCAATTTCTCTGATTGACACAAAAACATAACGAAAAAGAGAAATTAACTGAAAAAAACTTGTCATTGGTCAAGCTTGCATATTACAGGATTTCAACCAAGATACCAAACTCATACAAATTTATGATTGCTAAATAAACCAACCTTGAATCTGATAATCTTTATAATTTTAGACAAGACTTACAGTCTTAGAACTCCTTTACATTAAGTGAGAAATATAGTTACAATAGACATTAAAATATGAAACGTTTATAGAACAAATAATTTTACATCATGGAACAATTCACAAAACTTGAAACCATTTAGGCAAGAATTCTATAACAACCGACCTTCTTTAGGAATTAAGTATAAGCAAGTTATAGATGAGGAATATCATCCTTTACTCTTCAATGTTCTGAATCAAGACATTTTATCCCAACAAGTCTGTAAACAGTTATACCAATTATCATTTTAAACATGGAAATGATATCAAACTAAAATAAATCAGACATCTAACACTTTCACTCATACAGAGAAATGTTAATGGCCCTAAACATCAAACATCAAGGTTTATATAAGGTAAGTAATTGACCCAACTTCTTATGTCAAACCATGACAATTCATTAATTCAAAATACCATTAACATCCCTTGACACTTCATTAAATTAGCTACCAAATCCCAACCAAGGAAACATTCATTCAAATACATAATTGACCAACACCATGAAAAAGTTATATTATCAATTCATTTTCAGAACATAACAACAATTCATTAATTTTCTATTATTCAACATGAACAACATACACATTTGGTTCTTTCACACATTCAAATACATAATCAAATGTAAAGTTAATACTAAACTTCAAACACTTATCTGAATTCAATATAATTGGCACCTGGCTTCGTGGCAGCCACGCTTAACCCAACTCTATGCCACTATGTTCATTAATCACTCAAAAACACACCACCCCCGAGTTGGGACTTGTGAATTCACCAGGAGATTTCTTCCCTTTACCAGAATTTCATTCCAAAACAGGATTTATCATTCAACATTCCTCACA
Source organism: Pseudotsuga menziesii (assembly GCA_001517045.1). Taxonomy (NCBI): domain Eukaryota; kingdom Viridiplantae; phylum Streptophyta; class Pinopsida; order Pinales; family Pinaceae; genus Pseudotsuga; species Pseudotsuga menziesii. The sequence continues at coordinate 45,969 of LPNX010183570.1, forward strand.
ATTCAAAGGAAATTAACAAAGGTTTATAGGCATCTAGGAAAATTAGGCTATAAACAATTCCATGCCAAACAATACACTTCCCACTTTGTCTTCTTTCCAATAGCACAACAATAAAATACCATCATTGTTATTCAGTGCCTAGGAATTCCACCAAAATGGTTCATGCATAATTCACCATTTCATTGACCACAAACCAGTAGTCAAATATAGGTTCAATAATGGTTGGTAAAACAACTTTTTCTAGTAATGCACAGTACACGTTTAATTATTCAACAGTTTCATGTTCTTGGCTCTGCTACCAACTATTGATTTAACTCTCAACTTTGCTTGACTAACCCTCCTTGACTTCCCATAGTGCACCTTGATTCCCTCCCCTCTTCTCCCTTGTATGGTTTTCCCTTTTGCATGAAAACATTCTTTTTCCATCAACAACATGTCAATTCCACTAACCCCCACTCAATCACCCCTTTGAACCACAATTAACCCTTAAGTCAAGTTTAAGGTTAATTACAAAGTTTTAGGCTCACTTAAGGACATAAGGGTCTTCTTTTTGGTACTCAATATTATAGCAAGGTCATATCAGATCCCCCTAGGCCATCTACAACCCTCTTTCCATCTCACTAATGAATTCACATATCCCCATCTCTTCAGCGTTCTGCCTCAACCACAACCAATTATATATTTTTATTAATAATTATAAATATACAATGAGTTTCAGCCACTTGGGCACTCATAGTCATTTACATAAATACATTTATCAAACTAGAGATTCTAGCTAGGGGTGTTACACTTGGTACCCACAAGATTTTGTTACAAAAATCCACATGACTAACATCAACATGAAGTCAAATCCAGTAATGGGTTGCTTTAGTTGGACTTATACATTCTACATTGAAAAGATTATTTACATGCTTAATTATAGATTGACATATACAAACTTTGAACACACATCAATCCATGCCCCTATGTTGATCTCTCTTCCCATGGATGGAAAACACAATGATTCCCACAAAACAAATTCTTTTGAAGTTGTCAAACTAACCCGCTCCTCTTTCTTACTTTGGTGATTAATCTAGTAGCATCATCAAATCTAAATCAACATGTAGTTACATCATTGTGTATAAAAAAATGACATTTTGTAATACGCTATAAAGAGACATATTTCCAATTAAACCATATACCTTTAAATCTTAAATATTTCTCAACGACTTAGAAAATAATTTCATAACCAAACAAAACTGATTTAAAAATTCAGTTTTTTTTAATGGGTCCTACTTTCAAATGTTCTTTTTCAGAGGAAATCTCCACGGAAAACCCAGCAATACTTCCCCACATTAATGGATGGTAGAGGTGGTAAACCGCCGGCCATCCTCACAGATGGCCTAACCCCGAAGGACTCATGGCTCGAACCCGTGACCTCTCCCCGTACCGAGAGAGTGTGCGCACATCTAATCCTACTTTTCAAATGTTCAAACTTCAACTACGCTTCTCTAATCATTTTATTTTGTGAAAGTTACGACTTCCAGTTTAAGAATGTAACATATAATTTACTTGTAAATTATAGTGTAAGTCTAAAAACTTTTAAATTAAGGATGGTTTCAAAAGGAGGGTTTAAGAATAAATTCAAGATGATAAAAATAACCTATCTTATACATACGCATGGAAGTGTTGTTATGCAAAATGATGAAAGGAAATATTACAACGAAGTTGGCTTATGGATACATGGTTGAAAATCTCTTGGAGTCGGTGGATTGTTAGTGGCATAAAGAGCCTTGGAGCTGGAAATTTTTTATGATAGTAAAATGATTTACCTGGCTTATGTTTTACAATATGGTGAATACATGGGACAATTTATTGAAGAAAGGTTGGATTGGACCTAATCTCTATCATTTGTGCTTTATGGAGGCAAGATCCGTGGACCATTTATTCAATGATTGTTGTTTTGGTAAGGCGGTCAGACTGATTGTTTCACATTTCTTTGATGTGTCTTTCTCTTGGGAATATTATCCTTTAAATGAGGTTGTTACACAGTGGATGAGCGCTAGTCTGAAACCCAGGTATCTTCCCATTTTATGTTGTTGGTTTATATGGAAAGCTAGAAACGATGCTATATTTGGGGATATTAGACCGAAGGTTTTTAGTGTCATGATGGGGGTCATCAAATTTTCTACAGATTTACCTGTGTTGGATAGAGTCAAACCTGCTAGAGTATTTGGGTTCCCTCCTATGGTTTCCTCAATGATGGGCTTCTTTGATGGAGCGGTGGTAGATGGTAGAGGGGGCTTGGTGTATTATTGTATATTAGTAAGACTCATATTTTCACTCTAAGCTTGGATGTGGAAGTAGTACTAACACCAAAGCAGAACTACTGGCGCTTTGGGGGCTACTCTTTTTAGCATCTACAATGGGTCTTCCGAAGTTGAAGATCTTTGGCGATTTGAGGATTATTATTGATTGGATCAATAAGTTGGCTAACTTACAGGTTCTGGAGCTTGAGGATTGGTGTAAGCAGATTAAATCTCTCAAGGATACATTCCATGGTTTCCTTTGTCAGATATATACAGAGATCACAATCGGATTGCTGACAACCTCTCTAAGGAGGCACTTCTTCCCCCCTAGTTATCTTACTATCTCTGAATTTGTGGAGGGAGAGTTTGACATACTCCTCTACATTTAGGATCTTTGAATAGATATTATTTTGAATAGACGTTTTACATTGGTATCCTGAACTTGAGGAAGTAGTGACTAGATATTATTTTGGATTGAGATGTCAGTTTTCATATTTTTGTACTTTAGTATCACTTTATGGATAGTTTATTCATTGATGTACTATTGTGGATTTGGGGTTTTGGCCACTACCTAGACCTTTTGGTAGTCCTTTTTAGTTATTAGGGGCGGTTATTTTTTTTCTTTCTCAGTGATGTAAACAATTACCTTACACAAAAAAATCTTTTGTACTTGAAAAAAAATGATGAAAAAAATGACATTTTTTTAGATTTAATTACGACATTAATATGAAAGGATTTGGAATTATCTTTTAAATCAAAATAAATATAAAACTTATCCACCCCATGTGAACATGGACATGCTTGATTTTATTGATTATTTTATGGATGAAGGATGTTACAATCAAGGATCAAATTTGAAGGGAAATGTTATATTTCAATATGAAGGGTTAATCTATTAATAACCCTTCTTGATTGACAAGTTAAAAATATATATTCTTTTCATATGAAAATAAAAAATGATTTAAAATTTCATAACCAAAACATATTAATTGCAACAACAACAAAAAACTCTTAACTTATATTTATCAAAATATACTCTTTTTTCCTTTAAGATTGAAATATACTCCTTTTAATCTAAATGGAAAAATTGATATCTTTGTCAAATTTTATAAAAACTAAAAATAAATTAAATATGCATTTACCTAGAACATATAATGGTTTGCATTAAATATGCATTTACCTGGCACATATAATGGTTTGCAAAAGGAATTTGAGGTGAGCGGACAATGAGTAATGCTCTTTCTCTTTTGCTGGACAGAACTGAAAACAAGTAAAAACATATAAATAAAATAAATAATTAAATTTTATTTTAAAGAATATATATAAATAATTTAAAATATCACAAAATTTAAAATTTAAAATATAAACAACCATTTACCAGGTGCTCACACCCAAGCTGATGTGTTTCAAATCGAATTCCTGCCAATGCTGTGGAGATTGCAAATATTGTAATTCATTCTAGAAAACCAGAAAACCCTGAATTTATAGAGGAGGTGTTAGATGAAGGACCAAAAGACTAAGACTAATATAGAAGATTCAAACAAGGAAGCTCTCCACGATGGAGGAGTCAGAAATAGACCTTAACCTTTAAAATATGATTTCCAATTCCGAGCTCTGGCAATTCAAGGTGCTAGTGGATCATTTTGCTGGTATTCATAGTGAGATGTTGACTTCAGAGAGCAATTGTTATGAGAACATAACAATGAGAAACCCTATCCAATATATAATGGGAAATTGCAAGGAGTCGGTCTGAGTTGATCCGTGGATCTCAGGGCCTTACTTATGTGTGGGGGGCTTATTTATGAGCGGGCTATGGGATTTATAATGAGAAAAAAAATTTCCAAAAAAACGAATAAGGCTTGAGAAAGCGCACTTTCCAAAAATTATGAAAAAAAAGAATAAGGTTTGAGAAAGCTCATTTTCCAAAAATGATGGAAAAAAAGAATTTAAGGCTTGAGAAATCTCACTTTCCAAAATTATGAAAAAGGCCAGTTAATGTGTTAGACGAATAGTTGATAACTTCATAAATAACTAGATTTATGTGTTTTAAAATTAGTAATAACAAAATTATGTGTTTTAAAATTAGTAACATACTTATACAAGAATAATATGAGTTTTTTCTATAAACATGTATTATTTTAACTAAATTATGTGTCTTAAAATTAGTAACATATTCATACAAGTCAATAATAAGAAATTTTTCTATAAATATATATTATTTTAACTTTTTCTTTTTTTCTATAAATATATATTATTTTAACTATTTCTTTATAATGTATAGATAAAAAATATATATATAAGTTATTAAAAGTATGATATATTTTGAAAAGTTTAATATAATATAGGAATTTTTTCTACTTTTCAAATGAAAAAATTAAAAATAATATTTATTTTAAATTTAACAAGTAACCTTTTTTTTTTTTAAATTTCATTTGCATAGCAAAAAATAATTTGCCTTTCCATGACGAGCTAGAAATCTCTTCAAGCATAATGAGGACTTCAAATTTTTTTTTTTAGCTTAGGAATATTAGTAACACGTCGGGATTACCTGGGCGAGGCCCAGGTTCAAAGCCTCCGGCTGCCACTATAAATGTGGGCTGCCACTATAAATGTGGACTTCAATTTTGATCCCTGGTTACAATGCTTGGAAAGGTACTCTTTTACTTTATATGCCTTTAGACAATGTAGGTTCCTTGCGGACAAATAGGATCCCGTAGATTTGCTTTTAGGAATAAGACTCTTGGAGTTATGTTAGGAACAAGACTCTCGGAGTTATGTTAAAGAAAAGTTGTAAGATCTTTTTTATTTGATTTTGGATCTTTAGATTCAATGGTGCACAAAAGTGGGTAAGAGTTCAATGCATTGTTTGTTTTTTTTTTAAATTATTTGAATTGAAGTTGGTGATTCACAATTATTAGGGTGATAAAATCACTTTTGAAGAGTTGCTCAAAAAATTATGTAACATGGTTATTGGTTTGGTG
>LPNX010183570.1:59083-71294 GCA_001517045.1 Pseudotsuga menziesii
GAAGGAACAGATAGCTGATGTATTGACGAAGCCATTGGCTAGGCTGAATTTCGAGTACTTCAGAGAGAGACTTGGTGTTCTCCAGATCGAGGTTCCTTCCAAGAGAAAGTGATGAGACCCATAGCCATTCTGACATGGTGAGAGGATTGGTTCAATTCCATGTCAGATGTGAGTGGCGGCCATTCTGTCGAGTAGGACAAATGTAAGGGCTACCGCCATTCTGACAAGCAGGTCAGATGTAAGGGAAGTTCCATTCTGTTCATGGCTAAAGGATTTAGTTCCTTCCATGTCAGATGTGAGTGTCGGCCATTCTGTCGAGTAGGACAGATGTAAGGGCTACCGCCATTTTGACGAGTAGGTCAAATGTAAGAGCAGTTCCATTCTGATGAGAAGGTCAGATGTGAGTGCCGGCCATTCTGTCGAGTAGGACGGATGTAAGGGCTACCACCATTTTGACAAGTAGGTCAAATGTAAGAGCAGTGCCATTCTGACGAGAAGGTCAGATGTGAGTGCCGGCCATTCTGTCGAGTAGGACAGATGTAAGGGCTACCGCCATTTTGATGAGTAGGTCAAATGTAAGGGCAGAGCCATTCTGTTCATGGCTAAAGGATTAGATTCCTCCCATGTTAGATGTGAGTGTCGGCCATTTTGACGAGTAGGTCAGATATAAGGGCTACCAAAGACCTACCGTGGGCTAGGACTACAACCAGCATGAAAAAGGGCTGGCTCTATAGAACTTCCTATGACAAGATAGTACACACATGATGATGACCAGAGGAGATCCAAATCGAGCTATGATCCAGATCCAGTTATGATGACTCCGGGATGATCCAGATCGAGTGATGATCTAGATCTAGCAGTGATGATCTAGATCCAGATCGAGTGATGATCTAGATCCTGTGGTGATGTTCCATGATGATCCAGATCGAGTGATGATCCAGATCCAGTCCAGTCATGATGATCCAGATCCAGTGATGATGTGCTATGATGATCCAGATCGAGTGATGATCCAGATCCAATTCTATGACGATCCAGATCGAGAGATGATCCAGATCCGGATGACTTGAAGATGAAGATGACTTGAAGACGAAGATGACTTGAAGACGAATATGTTCCAGTTGATACAGAGAAGAAGACCAGTGCTGAAAATCATGTCAAAAGAATACCTTCCTAGTTAAGAGGGAGTGTTGATGTATATGTAACTTCGGAATGTATTCTTCTATGTATCTTATGTATTGTAACCCGATGTTTATTCTGGGATGTTTCTATTATGTATTTGAGTCATGTGATCATGCACCCATGTTCCGATCGGGAAGATTAATAATGTAAACAAGTCATATCAAGTCATTAGGTAAGTCCCCACAGTTTCGGGGCACTTGAGTTATTATACACTAATTAAGGTGTAGGCTCGAGTAGTAATTGTTAGGTTGAGCCTACGTGTGAAAATGCAATTCAAGTGAACGGATGAATATAAATAGAGAGTGAGAGTCTCTCTATTTATCACTTGTAATATACATCACTTGCTCTCTCAAGTGTGGCACACTAGTGGAGAAGGAAATACTCTAGGAAGAAGAAGGCTACTGCTGTTGGGAGTGCATCTTACTGTTTTAGCGTTTTACATCTTGTGGTGATACTATCTTAGAGGAATTTGCGGGGTTTTCTCCATTTATGGTTTCCCCGATCAAAACTCTTTGTGTCTCTTGTCTCTTATGATGTGCTTATGTTATTGCTGTGCTTGTTATTCTCTTAGTGAAAAGATCCTAACATAATGCTAGCTTAAATGTTGAAAAACTAACAATTTTCTCGTTCTTATTAGTTATTTTTTCTACAAATCAAAAAATTTGATGCTAAATAAGTGATTATTAGTCTCTTTTAAAAGAGGAGATACGATGTAGAGGTTGGTCATGGGTTGAGAATAATTTTAACTTTGTAAAAAATGGTGAATGATTGATGTAGATGGTCATCGAGAGAAATCTCATAAATAGTTTAGTTCTAATCATTTTTGGGTCCTAAACTTTCAACATGTTCTTTGAGGCTTTTTCATGTGACTTCACCCAAAATATGCATAAGCTTGAGGCATTGAATCAATGTTTTAATCTTGTTTGCAAAAACTTAAAAAAAATTATATAAAACAAAAATGAGCAAAAATTTATGGTCTTGACAAGGCTCCCCTTCTTTTGGAAAGCACATATTTGTCCAACTCACCATTTCTACTCAACCCTAATTTTGTGTTAATGTAGTATTCATCACAAATTTTAGTTTTTTATTATGAAATTTTTTTAAACGACACATTGAAACAAATATTTTCTAATAGATAAACTAACACCATTTTATCAAGTTTGTATTACTTTTTATATTCTAATATTTTCATTAAATTTTCATTCTTTTTTGAAGTTTAGAATGCTCTTTGCAATATATTTGTGTTTCTTCGTATAAAGATGCCAACGTTTTGATTATGACATAAAGATGAATATCTTTCAAACATAATATCTTTAAAACATATTCCCTATAGGTTGATTTATTGATTATTTTATGGAGAAAGCATGTTCCTATGATTAGAAAGCTTTAAGTGGCGTGCCAAAGTATCTCAACAAGATGGATAGGGGATATAAGGAAATATTATTTATTTGGTTTTGGAAAAAGGAATAACACTTTTGGCCAAAAGGGAAAAATGCTTTAGGAGTTTAAAGTACATTTTTGAAGTTTATGGGTTGATTATTGTAAAACATGGTTTCACTAGAGGGTAGGAGTTCAAAGTACATTTTTGAAGTTTTTGGGTTGATTATTGTAAAGAGGATATATTTTGAATATGAAATCCAAAGTTTAAAGTTACATTGTTTTTTTGGTTCAACAAGATTTTTTTTTTATATTCATAGGGTGATTTAAAGAAATTACATCTTGCAACTTATCTCATGGATAGTGTTCAACAACTTCTTCTAGCACCTATATTAACATAATTGAAAATTAATTACTTTGTAATATTATAGCCATACATATACTTTTAGAGTCTTTACTTGAGAAACCAGACTTGATTAAGAGTATTAATTATTGTCAATTACAAAACCCTGAAAATCAACAATATCAACTCAAAAAACACAATTATGCTTGACTGTACGCAAAATCCAAACTAATCATAAGCATGAAACAAAAACCATCGAGTCACAGAAAACAAGGGAAAGTAGGGATAGAAGGGGAGTTCCAATAAAATGAAATACAACCTTCATCCACTTCCTAGATGTTGATCTACTCTTTGTAATGCAACACTCATTCTTGTAACCCAATACCCATTTTTGACAATTGATCAGCTTGATGATTGTAAATCTGATAAATATAACTTATAAATATCTAATTTAAGTTATTTAAATTATTGAGTGTTCTTTAGATCATTTTTGATATTTTTGACATTTAGAAATTTCCAATTTGAACCCTAAAAATTTCTACAATGAAAAAAACACTTTAAAATATGCTTTTAAAATGATGAAAAAATTGCATTGAGTGCCTTAATGAATGAACACAAAGGACTTATAAATGCAAATGAAATAGGGCATGGAGGTCTAGCTTTGTATTTGCCATACCGGTGACAAAACTCTATTGATGTTTTGAGCAAATATGAAGATATTTGAACTTTAAAATTTTTATCAATCAAATACTTGAATACATGAATCAATGGAACATTCAATCACACAATATCATTCATCCACAACACAAGATGTACCCTGGGGAAAATCCTCAAAACACAGAGAATAAAATCCCCAATAATTCTTGAGAATATAATAGATAGATTTGCAGAGAATGGATTTTACACAATAGAGATTGCCCAATAAGAGAGAACACAAAGCAATAGAAAATAGAGAACAACTATATCAATTGTAATGAACTTTCCATGTTCCCAACACATTAATAACAAGCCAAAACTATTGTCATGCAAACTAAGGATAATGGTTGCATAAGAATTATGCACCCATGCATTACAATTTCAAATTTCCTTCTTGGAATAATCAACCCTTACATTAAAACCTTCATTATGCACAACTAACATTACCATACCATTCCTCATGGAAATTAATTGACATCGGAGTGAACTCAATATCTAACTGAATGTTGATAACTTAGTTAACATGCTAACATAAGTGTTATAGTGCTTTAACTCAAGTGTTATCATGCAAAACACTTTATAACTAAAGTGTTGTCTTTTGATGAACTTAAGTGTTGTCTTTTAGTTTAACTAAAGTAACTAGCATACCCCAAAATAGGGAAATGAAACATTGAAGAAAAGGTAATGCTCAATTTTTTAGGATGCAATAAAGTGTAAATAAAGCTCGTGTGCACACATCCGATACCAGTTTGTTTCTTCCATTGCACACACACTACTAGTCAAAGTGTGTAATGACAACACTAATCTATACACGACTATTCAAAATGTGTAATGAAAACACGAATCTATATTAGACTAGTTGATATCTCTCTATAAAACCTTGATCTAAACTTGCACCTTTTCATAATTTCAAAAAGAAGGGTAAAAGAGATCAAGATGTGTGTGATTAGCAATAGAATAGGATCTTGATTATGCACTATAATCAAAGTTTCCATACTACATGTACTGAAAAGAACATACATTAGTAATAAAGAATAAGCATTCAATATTAGCCTAAAACCTTGAGCATAAATATTAAATCATCTGCAACCAAACGGAATTTTGAACAATCATAACTAGTCAGCCAAAGAATCGACGAAAACAACAAACATGGGTGATCAAACATGGCCTTGATGTGTGCGATACTTCACCAAGGGAAGAACAACATAGTGAGTGTTTTACCATCACTTATAATTTGTGTTGATTGTTACATGGAAATGCATTGCAAACAACCACATCAATAGGCCTATGATTTAAACAATAACACATTTCTAACCTTGGCAGGTATTGCGTTGCTTTAGCCATGCAACTTTTGTTATGCCGATTTTCGTTTAAATTTTCAATCTCAAGTTAAGTTGATTAATTTATTTAGAGAACAAACTCGTTTGGCTTCCTTTGTTTTGACCAGACGACTAATGCACAAGGGACACATCCAAATTGTTTTAAATCTATCATGTTTTACCTAAAAGCCATATTTAATTTGTTTGGGCTAGACCGTGTTACTTTGGAAAAATATAAGAATAAGCACTCTTGGATACGAATCAATCTCAACTTGAACAAGTATAGCTAGCACATGCCTACATGTAGAGTTAGCATGCACTTCATAACCGTGTCAATTGATATTAAGTCATCCATTATTCTTAGTGTTGGAACGCATAAAGTATCACTACTTCATCATACCACACCATCATAAGAAGAAGAAATGATCAATCTCCCATGAAAACGCAAAGGTCAATACTGCCCACATAGTTGTATATTACAACATCCTGGTTGGGATCGAATATGACACTGTGTTTTTTTAGAGCGTGTTGGTTTTACTTTAACCAGCTCAAAAACTCATGAAAATTGTATCCATGGAGTCTATTTTCCTAATTGGTAGTCTATTCCATCATTTTACAGATCTTAGCACACCATGAATACGCTTTCTCTGAGGTGATTTGCATTTTTCTCATCAATTTTGTGTAGTTACATCAATTCACTCTGAATTTGTAGTGGTGTTATTTATAATTTTGCAGTGGGTTTATTATCCTTCATTCTCCATGAACATAGTAACTAATTAAATCTATGTATTTTCAACAAATTTATAGGTTTGAAGTATATTTGTTAAAGAATTTAGCATGAGTTTTCCTCCGGAGCAATCCCGTCCAAGGGAAATTTCAGCAGGTAGATATGAGTTTGGATGGGTACGAATTCAACTCATAGTGGATCTGTATCGGCTTGGTTAAGGATGAGCAATGCTCCATGGTTTTATAAGAATGCACACGCAGGGTTTTGCACAAAATTTGTGGTGTCTATTTATCCAGTTTTTTTTCAATATGTGGCAAGTATATAATCACATTTTGGGAAAATGATATTGGAAATTTCATAGAAATTTGATCCATGTTGGGTGATCCAAGTTCCATGTTTCCTCCATTGTTTTCTTTCCTGGATTGTATTTTGATCCATAGTTTTCTTGATTTACTCATCTCTATAACAAATACAATGAAGTATGTACTGGGATTTTGTTATTCAAAGATCTAGTTGTTTTCTGTATTTCTGTTTCAATTTGTACAAGTTTATGTCCTGTTTCATTTCCATAAAAGATTTGTTATGGTTTTCTTCTATTATAGACTCTCTCCACATTATAAATCGATTCTGAAAAGTTTTATGGTTCAATTTTTGACCTAAACCATTACCATATTGTCTTATTCATAGTCTATTCTTGCTTCATGAGTGCTAAAATCTTTCATTTTCCTGACAATTGCCACCCAAAATTTTTGAGTTCTCTTGATTGTGGATGCCTTGTTTCTGGAAAGTGATTACAAATTACAGTAGAATGAAAACTATACAAATAAAACATTGTATTTTTTTAGAATGTGTTGGTTTTACGTTAACCAACTCAAAAACTCATGAAAATTGTACCCATAGAGTCTATCCATGGTGTGCTAAGCTCAATTTCTCATCAATTTTGTGTAGTTACATCAATTCACTCTAAATTTGTAGTGGCGTTACTTATGATTTTACAGTGGGCGATGGGTGAATTTTGTAGCGGCATTATTTATGATTTTGCAGTGGTCGATGGGTGAATTTTGTAGTGGCCTTATTTATGATTTTGACTTGAGCTTAGGCTATTCCTCTGCGACCTTAGAGTGGGCGATGTCTGAAATGTTGTTAAATCCTTCAATGATGAGGAAAGTGCAGAAGGAGCTTGAGAGCATGGTGGGACTGGAACGCAGGGTGGAGGAATCAGATATTCCCCGTCTCGATTACTTGAAAGCAGTGGTGAAGGAGATGCTGAGGACGAGGCTTCATATGCCAGGCCCATTGATAATTTCACATGAATCATTCCAAGATTGTACCGCCGAAGGATATTATATAGCCAACAAATCCAGAATTATTGTGAACGCATGGGCCATGGCTGGGGACTCGAAGTTGTGGGAAGATGCTGAGGTGTTCAGGCCCAAGAGATTTATTGGCGACCCCATTGACATTAAGGGGCAGCATTTTCATATGATTCCTTTTGGTTCAGGCAGGAGAGGTTGTCTCGAGCCAAAAGATTCGCGGTTCAAAAGATTTGTGAAAATACAAACAACAAAATTATAGTGTAATGATGCCAAGAATACGATAGTAAACAAAATAGGTGGCAATGATCTTAACATAGGTGACATAGCAACTATAACAGAGTATGGGATGTAAGCAGAATTAATCCAGAGGGAATTCATAGAGGCTAAGAGATACCACATAGACATGAACACTTTGGCCAACATTCGATATTCAGAACAGAAGATTGTCGTCGACAATTGTCTGGTTGCTGCATTTTTTTCTCACTGTACATCAGTGATGGGCTCCTTTGACTCAGACGTTTTCAATTCTTAAATTTCTTCTTCCAATATCAAGCACTCGCTGAGACTGCAGGCTAAGGTTTTAGTAGGGATGGACAGTTCTTGAGGAAATAGCTGAATCCATGAACCTGAGTGAGGTCACACCCATACTTCAAGAGCCAATAGATGAGGAAAGCATGAGTATAACCATCTCCTAAATAAGACCTTCGGTGTAATTATAATAAGCTGCAACCCATAAAGTTCACCATTTGTTATAAGATTTAATTTATTCATAATCATTTTTTATTAATAAAATCCATTTTATTAATTACTTATAACACATTAATTTAAAATATATATATATAACAAATAAGTTAATGATAAATTAATTTTATTGCCAAAAACATTTATAAAATAAAAAATAACATATATGGGTATGAGTAAAGTGTTTAAGGTGAAAAACCATATCCATAAACTTCAAAACAACTTGTTGAAATCCACATGGATACTTTTATATTTGAAGATTTACATATACACACAACATAATGGAAAAACATATACTACGACACACAACAGATAATCTAAACCACTTTTCAGTGACCTGGAAAGAAGCGCACAAACGTCAAGAGCCGTGTGTGTGGAATATGCAATAAGGGGGAGGCTCTTCATTAATTATCAAATATAATTTAAAGCTTTGGATTCCACAGATAATCACACACATATACTACGACACCCAACAGATAATCTAAGCCACTTTTTAGTGACCTGGAAAGAAGCGTACAAACGTCAAGACCCGCGTGCTGAGGCAATGGAATATGCGATAAGGGGGAGGCTCTTCATTGATTATGAACAGACGACGAAAGTCTGAGTATAACAGTCCTTTAAATAACACCTTCGGTGTCATTAGTTAACTATTCCATTATTCTTTAAAACTTAGTTAACTATTATTAACTGAATCATGTTGATCGATGAACACTAAGCTCTTCTTTACTTAACTGGTTGCATACATTAATATTTCAACTAATGCTTTAACTGAAGCATTGATTGAGACATACGTATTTATTGAGGTATACATATTTAACTAGAGATTTATAATTGAAGCTCTATAAATAGAGTTCACTTAGTCATATGCATGGGCAATTTTGAATTCTCTTTTTCTCATTATCTCTTTATTGTTTTATCTTTTATCTTTCCTACATAGTCTATGTGTTAACATTAATCATCTATCATATCATATTATACTAAGAAGAATTGTCACATTATATGATTATATTATATTACTCTCCGACCATATAGTCATATGCTAAAGTAATTCACTCTAGAGGTGATCAGTCTCTAGAGGAGACTTAATCGCTTTATCCATCTCGAATGACCATGGTAGTAATATATCGCATAACATCTATCCTTCAACATGTAAAGCATTTCACCTCTATAAATGGAGGCCCACCTCAATGGGTACCCACTCTCTAGGTAGCCACATGAGAATCATGACTTGATATTACTCACAAGTACACCTCTATCACTGGAGGTCCACCTCATAGGGTACCTTCTATGAGAATCATTGACTTGATATTACCCACAAGTCTGACTCAATATTACCCGCAAGTCTACATCCTTGATATTACTCACAAGACCTTACAGTATCATTACCTCAATCATATGAGGATATAGGACATGATATTACTCACAAGTCTCCAACCTTGATACTACTCACAACACTTCTAGTCATCCTTAGGTCCACTCTAATGGATCTACTTCAAGTTACTAAGCCCAAATCAGTTTCTCTACCTCAACGCACATGAGTCCCAATCTTGATTACACAAGATTTGGCTTGGAGAATGACTCTTGATGTTGTATATTTAACAAACTCATATCTCATAATCCTCTAATTCATCACCAAATGCATGCCTTCAATATGCCAAGAGGGTTTTTTCACTAAATACCTAGTAAATGAACATTAAGTATAAAATGACAAAATCTCATAAGGTTAAATCTAATAACTAATCCCCTAAATATATGTCTTGTAAAAGAGAAAACAACATGACAAATGCAAAATAACATTAACTAAGTGAAAAAAGCAAAAATTGTATGTGATTGATGACTTAGCCAAATAGTCTTGTTCTTGCATTAAGGTAACTTACCTTTGATTAGGCATTGTATTGAACAATTATTCCCCATAATGATAATCCACTAAGACCTACCATACGTCTTTTGTAGGCATTAGATTTCTAGTTTCTTGCATGGTGACCTATCACACCTTAAGTGTTTTTGACCCACCAGGTCTCCCTCACTCCTATAATTTTGAGTGTCTTTTTTCCATATTTTCCCTTTCCATGTATGCCTCAGATTATCTTAGTCAAAACCATTTTCATTTTGGTTTTTCTACAAAATTGTAATTTTGTTAGAAATACATTCTCGACGTGCTCGTCTTTATTCTTTTCCTTTGTACAATCATTTTTACCAATAAAATGATAGCGAGGCAATTGCAAATTTAGATGTTTCATGAAAGTACAACTTAAAATACATATCATATAGGTGGTCAATCATTGTCTTTTTATCTAGATCAGTTTGCAAATTTTAGTGACTTTTGTTGTATTCATGGTAGCCAGCCAATTGCAAATTAGAATGTTTCATGATAATACAACTTAAATACATATCATATAGGTGATCAATCAATGTTTTTTTTTTATCTAGATCAGTTTGCAAATTCTATTTTTAACAAACTAAAAACAACCTAAAGAAGAAGAAATTAGTTTAAGATAAATATTCATGCAATTCAAGTGTTTTTTTTTTTTACATTATTATAAAATGTAATTCCAACTTCTCTTTATATTTTGTGTAATGAAACAAATAAACATGATATTTATATAATATTTTTCACTAGTAAAATTGTTTTTTCATCATGTTTTACACTATTATTTCATTAATAAAAAAATATTTGTGATTCTATCTTTCTTTCTCCATTTCATCAAATCATGCACAAAGAACCTTTGAATAATCATCGATCTTTAGAGTTTTATGTGTCTCTGCACCTCTTTGAGCATCTTTAAATTAAGAAATAAAAACGAAATAATGCATAAATGGACAACTAAAGAAATATATTTAATAAATAGCTGATCAATCCCTATCAATTATGGACGCAGCTAGGGACGTGGAGACACTACTGATACAACTGGAACTCTGTCCAACTGGGCCGCTGAGAACTGAAAGAACGAATACTCGTGGAATGGTATTTGGTGCAGACAACACTGGTTGCCATAATCTTTCTCAATTATAGGGTTGGAAGGTACCCTTTCGCCATCTCTAGGTAACCTCTCGTTATTGCGCATTTTAAATCTTTCTTATAATATTTGACAGAAAGAATTTCACGAGAGTTTGGGCGGCTTAAAGTACTACTGAAATATTATTTGACCTCGCCTTTATTTTGCTATGAGATTCTATTCCAAAAGCATTGTCTAATTGCACATACCTTAAATAAATCCAAATTCCACAAATTCTTGAGAGGAACCATAGCAACATAATTTGGTCGTGGAGGGGGACCAATGCACTGCACGCCTCTAGCTGTTCTGATCTTTGTTCACTTTTGTTTTGAAATGAAATGATAATCAGAATTTTGAAACTGTGTACTTTTTGGATTTGTCTGCACAGGCTATTAGATGAAATGCTCAGATACTTTTTTTTGTTTGCTGTAAATACTTTCTTTGACTTGCTGGTCAGTCTTTGGTCTGAGAAACCACAACCAAGAAGCATCTGTGGAAATCATCATCTAGGAATGGCACCTGGCCTGGGCCTCAGATGTAGCGAAAAACCCGTTTTGACAGTTTGCTCTACCTGAACTTGACCAAAAAAATGCTCAGATACTTGAATGACTAGTCCAAAGTATTTTTTGAAAAAGAGAAACATGTATTTGTGCTCCCAATTGGGTTACACACAAATTCAACAATGGCAGGCCCTTAAGACTTCCAATGCTATTGTCAAACAAGTATGTTCTGTTCTTTCCACTATACGTTCCAAATATTCATGATTGCAAATTTACAACACCTTAACAAACCACCGGCAGAATTAGCATAATTACAAGCAACTGAATAAGATCTGTGATCAATTGAGTAATACAATAACAGGTGACCAATTGAGTAAATACAAATACAAATCCACATCCTAAAATACTAAGGGCATTAAAAGAGTGCAAGGTGTCTAGGAAATTCACCTATCAATACATCTTCCCTTACATCCAGCAGCTTGATACATTTAGACCAAGATTCTGGCATAGTGGCAAAGAAGTGATTACACTGATGAGAAGTGATATAGAAGCTGGAAAGGCTGTGTCCATATTTCCATTGAGCAGCAAGTTGAGGATCAATAAGCAGAGAGAACTGCCATAGATGCTGTGCAGGCTGTGTCCAGAATTTCACTGAGTAGCAACTCAAGCTTCTATAAAAGAAGCCAAAGATCCCAAAATATTGGCAATAAGGGATTAAAATGAGCATAGAGGACTGCCATAGAAGCTGGAAAGACTATTCAGTTCAGATCTGGGACACCTTGACTCTCTGTAAGTGCTTCTGTTTAAAGTTGACAGTATTCTGCTTGACAACCATCATAGACTTCAAGTTGCATAGACATAGAGGAATTACTCCATTCAGCTTGTTTCAAGGAAAGAGTCCCTCCACGCTGTCACTGCTGGATCTTCAAGTGAAAGTAAGTAAGCAAACCACTAATATTTTCAGCCATATTGCCAGAAATATTGCTATGGATTTGGGAATTGTACCTGAGATATTGT
>LPNX010183570.1:71523-119575 GCA_001517045.1 Pseudotsuga menziesii
GCTACATTTTTGGGAATTTCCTGGTGATATGGCCTTGTGCTGGGTTTCAAATGTTCATCAACATCTACAGGTTTTGGTGTAACAGAAAACCTTACATGATATCAGAGCAGAGGTGATCCATTTGGATGAATCCACAACCACTATCCCAAAATTGCAGATGTAAAGCTAAAGATGAGATTGCTCTAAGTGAATCCAGCGCAGAAACATGGGTTTGAGAGAATACAGACGGGCTCAATAACTCAAAGAAGTTGGAGCACTTCCACCAAAACAAAGTATGGATCCTCTCAAGCTATTATAAATTAAAGTTTCATACATTTAAGGTGAGTAGAATTAGACAATGCTTTTGCAATAAAACCCTAGAGCGAACTAAAACTGAGGTCATGTATTTCCACGAGTGCTTTAAGCAACCTAAACTCTGATGGAATTCTTTCATTGTCAAGTATAATTTATAAGAAAGATTCAGATTGCAACAATACCTAGAGGTTTCCAAGAGATGGGGAAAGGGTACCTGCCAATCCGATTTGGGAAAAGATTATGGCAACCACCAAATACCATTCCACAGACATGCGTTCTCCGAGTTCTCAGCAGTAGATTCGGAAATCAATCCAGTTGAATCAGATTTAGTGATCTTTGCGAAGGACTAAAGATTCCTCATGTCTCTGATTTTCTAAGCCCACTGGGGTCTATGGATGATATGAATTGACGAGCTTACTCCAGCGTGCGTTCATTCAAAACAAAATCAAGTTAAAAAAAGATGAATGATCTTCTTAATGATTTGGATATGGCTTCTCAGAGTAACTAATGGTTTCAGCTGTTACAGTGGTTGCAGCCATGGTGGATGCCATGACCACAAACCACACAAGCAGCAGCAGAGTTTCACTTCCTTAAGCCATGAGTTCTATATTTCTGTGTTCCCATAAATAGATAAAGATCTCACAGCGCCTTGTCGTGGGTGGAAAAATAGATAAAGATCTCACAGCGCCTTGTGTTCCCATAAATAGATAAAGATCTCACAGCGCCTTGATCGCCCGGAATAAGATAAACTGGGGTTGGGTGTTGATTGTTGGATTAACTTTTTGACCAACAGATACAGTAGGGCTGGCCAGTGGCTTTATTTTGTTAAACTTGCCTTGACACTGTGAAGCAAATCCATTGGTGCGAAAAAGTTGGTGGCAGGCTTGGAATGTGAATGGCAACCTGCCCTCGAATTTTTATTTGAATGGCAGATATGCCTACGAATCTTCTGTTTTCTCCACCCACAATGATGCTGGAGTTTAACTTTACAAATATTGTTTTACACTACTAATTGACTTGGAGGATTGCCACTCTAATAACATAGCGTAAGGTTACTTACCTTTATATAATGTTATTACAAATATAAAATTAAAATCAAAATAGATTTATCTTAAGTTTAGTTTTTAAGCTTAGATTTTTGAGCTCTCTAAATGATGTGCCATCTAGTTCAACAAGTTGATTAATGGTACTTTCAGTGTGGGAAAGATTTCTAGCAAGGATTGAATGGATTATTCATTCAATTTCAAAATCATGGTGTTCAAAACTTCATCATGATGCCAAGAGGGCATGAAATTGAGGGTTTGTTCATATTTATGGCATTCTCGAAGAAAGGTAGGAGTTATATCTGGTTCAATTGGAAGATTGGTGCACTTATTTGGCCTCCTCTATTACAGTTCGAGTGCAGTCGCATTCTAGGAATTTCGTGCTACAAGGAAAGGGGAAGACCTCGTCATGGGGCATGGGCTCTAAAAAGAGGGAGAGCCAACCACAAAGAAGAGGAGAGTTCTTCTGAATCTCAATCTGCAAGTTAGGAGACTCAATAGAGAAATAATGAAGTATTGGATACTTTGAGAGAAAAGACTTCATCCACTGAAGAGTGGATGGAAATGGGAAATGAGGTGCAGCTACAACATCAGAATGAAGGGGCAAGGATGCAAATTGAACATCCAAATATGAAAATAGAGATGAAGCTGCCTGAAAACACTTTGCCATTGGAAGAGTTCAAATTCCATGGAGTTGTCAAGCTATCTAGGAAGAGGCGGATACACCCCTTCACTTCGACCCTTCAAAATTAGTCACCTTTATCGACTGGCAGGAAGGTAACCATTTCAATTATTCTATTCATATTGGGTTTGAGAAGCCAAGGACCCTCCCTAGGCCTAGGTATGTCCTCAATGTGAGGGAACTGGTTGCCAACGTCTAACAGAGGAATACACCCAACTGATTTTTGATATGAGAAGGGATATGATGGACCTACAATTTTGCATGGAGAAACTAGCACACATGCAATAAACTCTATTGGACATATGATCATGTCACCCAGGCATGGAGGCCCACTCACTCGACCTACCCATCATCATTCCTCCAGCTCCAAAGCATGTAAGCGGTCTTCCTAAAGAGAAACGACATGATTTTTATGTCATGTAAGCGATCTTCCTAAAGAGAAACGACATGATTTTTATGTCAGTTAGAAGTCTTCACAAAATGTATGTTGTTTGTCTTATGTTGTTAACACCAAGAAATTGTTCACCTAACTCTCCATGGTCCAAACCATAATTATACCTCATAATCCCACCAAATTATTCTCTTCATTTTGACCTTCACAATTAAATTCCACCAAAAATGGTCCAAACATTATTATTCCTTCCCCCATAAATATGGGGAAGTTGAGCATTTATTGTGACTTATCCCCACTCTCTCCAAAAAGGTTAAAAAACCCTAAAATGAGAATGGGTAAAAAACCATGGACAAATACCATGCACAATAAAATACCATGGGTAAAAAAACCTTGGATCATCCTATAAATATATTGTGAAGGTCTCCCCAAAAACATTTTTAGTCACACTTTTGAACTTTCCATCAACTATTCATTACATTAGATAACTTTTCACCTTTCTCCATTGTTCCCACATTTTTCCCATATCATTCCCACCATGTATGTTGAGCTTGCTCCATACCCATTTGAATCCATTCCCCCTTTTTGACAACCATTATTGGAGGCGACTGGAGAACCAAACCATGGAGTCGATGGACCATTTCCTCAAATGGCTACAGTGGCCCACATTACTGAAAGGTATGATTGTCCTTGTTTTTATTAGTTAGAAAAACATAGATATAAAAAATAAAAAAATATTGTTCTTGTTATTATTTGTTGTTATAATTCGAAGTTGAGAGATCCTTTGCACCATGAACTCTACCCAATGATCCAATCGATATACGTTTTGAGGCCTGGAAAGTCCCAAGTGACAACAGTAGGGATTCTCCCCAATAAGAGTTCCTAGTTAGCTCGTTATTGTTTGGTATGGGGAATCCGTCCAGTTTACAGTCTGGCTACCGTAGGTCAAGTAAAGGTTTAAATCTTGTTTTATCGATTGCGGCCCGGTCTACCGTTTAAGTGTATTTTTTTAATTTTATCTTTATGTATGATATGCAAGTGCCTAATTAAATGCAATCGATAGAGATAACGAAGAGTTCACAATGTGATGCACAGGTTCTTACCTCTCGTCTTACGTCTTTCGCTTCTAAATCGTAAACAAAGAACAACAATGCTATTGCTAATTAATTCTATCTAACCTATCCCTAGGGAGCAAGATTATATTAAGATGAGTAATGTATCGTACAACATGCATAAATAATATTACAGATAGCTGCTCATAATTTAGAATACATGAGCGAAAGTAGAAATATAAACAAAGAGATAGCTCATTCTTTGTTTACACATTCATTACTCAATATACTGCATAAGTTTCACAAAATTAATAGGAAATCATTCATAACAAGGAAATAATTCATAAGTCAGAACGATCTCATAGTATGTAGAAAAAGCTGAAATAGAAGTAATTCAACATTCAACCAATCTACAGCATGCATTTGAGACCTAACATCGCCTTCTCCAGCATGACATCTTTAATATAAAAGGAATTTTTTCTTCTTACAATAACTTTTACAAAAAGATAGCATGAAAAAGGTCCCCTTTCCCTGTCGACTTGATCTCTATTTATACAATTTCAAATGTCTCTTGGTCTCCCTTGCCCTTTGGGATTCTTTTACAAATCAATTACAAAAAAGGCCTTTGTCTCCTAGTGGGCTCGCTAACTTAGGAAAATATAATATTACAAAAAATGTATTAATTAAAAAAACATGCTAAGTGGACCCAGCCACATCATTTATGAATTTCTTCCAAATATTAGCATCTTTTGCTATGGTCTCAAATTCTGACAGTTCTAGGAATCTGATAGTGACCTCATGTTTGGCAACTTTTGCTTTTATATTTGTCACTCTGGCTGGAATCAATCAAATTTGATCTTCCAACAGATGATTGCTCACTGCTACTTAGGCTATTACAGTTTTTAGTACTTTCTCATTTAAACTTTTGATTAGTTGAATAGTCAATTCATCCTCCTGCCATCTGACCTGCAATTGTTTTAAATATTCTTCATGCTTAAGTAATTCTTCTAACCTCTTCTTTGCAGATGTTTAGCAACGGTTGTAAGTTGTGAGCACCTTTCTACAGAATTATGTGCAAACACCTTTAGTCCTCTAGACTTCCTTTACCAATTCTTTCGCAGCTTTACTCCCGAATTCTATTAGTTTATACTCTAGCTTCACTCTCTTTAAGTCTTTGATAGGTGCATTACCTAGAGGTTCCTTGGTTGTTTCCAACCAAGTCAAACGTCTTTGAAGAATTTCCAGGATATCCTAGGTCCTGTCTAAAAAATAAGAAGCTATACTCACAATCTCCTCCAACCTCGCTTCTATTAGCCGAACTTTCAACATCTCATATGCTATTTGGAGCTGCATTTGATAAATTTTACTTCTGAGCATGAGGGCATGCTTTTTCAATGGCTCAATATCCATTCTTTGCTCATTTGCTACTTTTAATAAAACTTCCAATGAAGCCTTCTGGGCCTCAAATGCTGCTACTTGGGTTTCATAATGCTTGGCTTCCCCCTCAGCAGTAGTCTTCTATAGTTTCAATTTTGCAACCTTATTTTCCAAACTTCCTTTCTCCTTACTCAACTCTTCATTTGATGATTCCAAACTGTCCCATTCTAAGATTTGATGTCTCTACTGAAGCCTTTCAAAATATGATAAGGTAGCCTCATATTTTCTTTTGGATTCTCTCCTTACCTTTTCTTCTTTCCTCAATACTTCCTTCATTTCGGCCATCTTTCCCTTGTATTGCTCAATGTTTTCCATAAGCCTTTCCACATTGTGAGCATTTTCATAGGCATTTGCAATGCCCATAGAAGCCAATTTCTTCGGGTGCTCTTCTACATTCTTCATGATTGTTCTCTTGGTCACTATGGTCACCGCTGGCTGAGTTCCTACCCTCAAAGTTTTCTCTGTCCTCCATGTAATAGATTTCGTTTTAGGATCAAAAGGAATATGCTCTAAACATGCCACATTGTATTGCTTTGATGGTGTAAAAGGTACAATCCCATTTCAACTATGGAAACATGACCCCCTATAAGGATGCTGCTAGATGTGGCTGACATGTTCTATGGATTATCCCACACAGGGCTTTGCTTTGGACCTCCACCACCTTGAACTTTTTCATTATCTTGGCCTTTCCCTTCTGGAAGCCCTCCTGTATCCTGCATGCCTTGATTAGAGCTTGAATCTCCTTTAGCCACGGCTTTCTCCAACTCTGCCATTTTCTTCAAAACAACCTCTGTGCTCTTTTGTTTAGGAGCTTCCGCCTGATCCTTCTATGCTTCTTCTGCCAACAACCTTTTTGCTCCTGCTGCAAGCCTACGAGTGCTTTCCTCTTATGCTTTATTTGCAGGTTCCTCATCTCCTTCGTTTGGCTTTGGGTTATTGTTGCTACTTCCTTTAGCTCCAAATGTCTTTCCTTTTAACCTCTTGCTCAAGGCTTCCATACAGTATACATTTATGAATACTTGCTCTTCTTTATCTATATAGTTTGCATACTCAAAATTTAGCTTGTGAGCATCCTTGTGAGTCATTCCTGTGGAAGATTTCCAGCTCTTTGACGAAATCTGGAACGCTTTTGACTTTGTTGAACTTGTAACTTCCCACGTAAAATGGTACTGGTGGGAAAACAGTTTTCTTAATATCGAACAAATGGTTTCCAAAACCATCTAGGAATACTTGTCTGACTGCTTCCTCCAGTACTATGTAGTCAATTGCATACTTGAGAAGCAATAAGGATGCTCTGGTGCCTCCATACATTCTCAGATAAGGGCCCTCTTTGGTGAAAAAATAGTCACCATATTATTTTATAGACTCTACTGCTCCTTCTGACAGACATGGACAATATTCTAAAAATATTAACTTATATAGGGGCCTTATGAATTCTTCACAAATTAACTGATAATGATTGTGATATTTGTGGGCTCCCATAATCTGGTATGCAACGTAAATAGGATCCTTCTCCTCTATCCATACACAATTTAGCTTCTCAAACCGGTGCTTATAGAGTACACAATCGATCAAGAAGGATGACATAAAGAATTCTAATTTGTTCTGCTTCAAACCCTCCTGGGCTGCCTTGATACACTTGGACAAGTTCTGCCCAGTTAAAAATTGTTCCCTCCATAGCTACATAATGCGTGAGGGGAATCCAACCGAAATTATACATTTTTCGATCAGGCCTACCATACAGCCTACTTAACATCAATGCTACTATTCTGAATGTGGTTCAAAGATGATCTGTTTCATATTCTCCTGACTGCTTATGTCTGAAGGTCTTTCCCTCAGTCATCATCGCCTTTACTGTGGTTGTATAGTCAAACTTCAGAATCTTGGCCCAATCTGTTGTCACCCTTATTTCTACCTCTGGTAGAGTGTATGATTTTGAAATGAATGCCGGTGCGAATGATGCAATAGGCTTTCCCTCTTCATCATTTATTATCATCCCTACCATGTCTATTTTTGGCAACAACCATCCAATGACCTCTGTCCATGGAAAAACCTCAGGCCTAGTGGCTATTTTGGTTAACCTGGACTTCAAAATATTCTCGTACAGAGCTAGATCCCCCAATCCAGCTTCTGGCACTTTTCTCTCAACCATCATAGGATAGATCTAGCCCCATTTTACTTCATGCTCTACCCCTGTAATTTCTTTGGTGTCGTCATCTACTATCTCGGCTTTTACCGCCAGAGGGACTTCAGCAATATCTTTGTTAGAATCGCTTTCAGCGATTTTAAGCTTCTTCCTCCCCTTCTTCAGCATGGTTTCGGCAGTAAACAGTACCTGCAAAACGGACTTGTATTAGCACCCATATAATCAATGTAAGTGAAACCAAACATATGTATGCAGCATAAAAAACCTAAAGCTTCCTTACCTTGTCAGTTCCTTTCATTAGAAACAACAATACGAAACACGGCTCAGGGTTACGGCTAGAAAAACCCTATTGAAATACGAGCAACCACTGTTAAAAACTCCAAGCTCTATTTTAAAAAATTGAAACCCTCAAAATGACCCTAACTCTCTCATAGGTACAAAAAACCTTGGATTGCAGCGGTGGTATCTCAAGGCATAACCAGGCCCAATTTCCCACGGGAAAAACATACAAACTAACCATTCACTGCTTCTGTGCAAACCATGGAAAACACGGCCCTTACCAATGCCTGCGGGAGGTGTATTAGCGAACTTCATGGCCAGTGACAAAACTGGTTCTCTAAACACCTATCGTTAACCTAGCCGAATGGGTAGAAAACACTTATGTATAAGCATACGGGTTATCACCAGGGCCAACCTAACATGAAAACCACCAAACCTAAAGGGAAAAAAGGGGCTCGAAAAACCCCTCATAAACCGGGCCAAAACCTAACCCACGAACGACGAAGGACAGTTTGCACTTTTTAACAAATCATTTACTGGAAAAGGGATGAGAAACCTGTCTGGTAAAAAAGAATGCCACATAGCTGAGAATGACTAACGAGCACGAGCCACGTGAGCTCCATCGAGAAAACCACGCAATAAGCTTCAACGAAAAGTGTTCTCCAGATTCCAACCGACTCCATAAAAACAAATTGTAAAAAGACTTTGAATTGGGCAAACAATGATAGGATTTTCAGGCTTTTAATTTCCAATTAAAACTTACGTGTGCAAACCCCAAACACCCATGGCTTCAAACAACCGCGGGCTGGAGAACTTAAGTCATCATGGAAAACTCCCCGACACAGCGGCTCGAACATCCAACTCCATCCGCAACAGCGGCTCACACTTCATAATTCGCCCGCAATCTCCTTATGGCTCAGTGATAAAAATCACATCGGAGAGAAAACAACAATGCATCCCTAATAGTGGCTCGAAACTCAAGACACTTTCGCGACAACGTATCGGACAATAACTCTGCAACAAAATATGCAGAACACCCTGCCATAGTGGGTCAAATAGGAAGAAACTCTCGGATGTCAAATAAAAATGAACTGCGAAGTCCGCCACCATGACGGGTGTGACTTACAAATATTTTTTCCATAGCAATAGTAAATGGAAGACGACTTGCAAAATATAATAGTACCCGCCATAGCGGCCCATACATGAAAATCCTTTCACTTCAGCGGTGGTGAAAAAAGGAGCATGCTCATCATAGCGATTCAAAATTTAAAAATGGCTCACTGTAGCGGCTCACACTAAGGGAAATGTCCGCCATAGCGGCTCCCGAGGAATTAATTCAAAGGGAGAAACAACCCCCCCCCCTTCCTCCACTGTAGCGGGCGCTACTCTCAATGATTTTCGCTATAGCAGAAGCTTTAAAACGACGGTTTAAAACAAAAAAATGGTCTGCTATAGTGGCTTGCACATGACAATTCATCCGCTACGGGAAAGAAAGAAAACAACAAATTGTTGTAGCGGCTCGCAAACCATAATTGGGCCCGATCTTGCTACTTGAAGAAAAATAAGATTCTGTTGTAGCAGCTTGAAACTGAGGAATCGTTCGCTGCTGCGGATCAAAATTGGACTTTCTTCCTTGGTGGAAAACAATTTTTTTTTGAAAATTCATGGTGGACAGGAAAATCAAAATGGCAATCAAAACAAAGGCAAACTAAGATCTTCAAAGGGGGGCCAAAAAATATCTTCAAAAAATATTTTTGGGAATTGTTGCAGTGGCAACAATTGGTGACTAACTTGTGGACACAAATCTCTGAAAAACTGACTTTTGAAACAGCAACTACTTTAAAGTATCCTATTAGACCATTTTATTAGATTCCTTTAATATGCCTAGATTTTCTAGAATACAAGATTTATGAACTGTTGACATTGATTATGGTCTAATGGGATAAGAGAACCAGGATTTCCAAGTCTCAAGAACTCTTCTGAGGCCAAGATATGAAGTTTATTTTACCTCTTCCTTCGGATAGCTTCCAACTTAGACACCACATGATTGTAATAGATTGTGAACATATATATTCGTTTGTTACTCATTCCCATGCCATTTCACATTCTTTTGATGCTTTTGGACTTCTATGTTGTTGAGTCCTCCCAGATTGCTTTCTTTCTGGAATTTTCTTTAGGTTCTTCCATCCATATTGTCCTTTTGTGTGAGATATATTTTGCTTTCAACTCACGGACAGAGAAGAACCTTCGAGCAATCTTATCCAAATTGATTTTATTTAGTATGTCCTTTTGATGTATGCTTTCTTTCTGGGAGACTTGACTCTTCTAGCCTTTTGGATTTCATCTGTGGCATGGGATCATTTAAATACCATACAACTGCTCACCCTACTTCCTCTCCATGGGTCTTTTGCTATTAGCTTCCTAGGACAGACTTTAGTGTGAAATGAATGGAGCCTCAAAATAGTATTCTAGACTTTTCTGACCTTAGTTCTTTTACAGTGATTAAATAGGACTTCAATGTGTTCATAATCTATTCAGATAATCTTCTAAACTTAAAGGATCCTTAAGCATCATGTATGTACAAATAACAAGCAGTTTTTTGGCCAAAAGATTTTTAGTTTACCCAAAAATATGATGAACTCCAAAACCAGAAGTTGTGCTAGCTTATTTAAAACATAAAATCAAGCAAATAAAAACGTAAAACAAGCAGAACTAATCTAAGAAAAAACAAAATTGAAAAACAGTCAAAAGTTTTATTTATGTACAAAGAAAACTCAAAAAGTATTAAGAAAAGTATGGTTTGAGAACTAAACCATTGACTGGAAAGTCCTCTTCCCACCCCTGTAAATTGTGCAATTTATAGGTTGAGGTGCCTAACTTCTCTGCAATTTGAAAAGTGCCTATCCATAATTGCTGAAATTTAGTGTGCTTTCCCTTCTCATCATGCGAGTGATCCCATTTAAGAACCAAATCACCTACTTCAAATTCCTTCTTTCCAGCTTTGTGCTTATCAAACCATATCTTCACAATTTCCTGTTGATGCTTAAACCTTTCTCTCGATTTGGATCTAGAATCCTCTAACTTTAGCAGATTATTGATTTGGATTTGTAGAACTTCATTGCCAGTTCCTTTAGAAGCTTGGGCTAGTTGAGAGGATGGCAAAAGAATATTGGGAGGCATGATAGCTTCTTTCCCGTAGACTAGAGTATAGGGTGACACACCTAAGGAGTTCTTGAGTGTGACTCTATCAGCCCAGAGTGCATTAGGCAAACCTAGGTGCAATCTCCTTTGATTTTCTATGTCTGTTTTCTTCAAAATCCTAATGAGGTTTTTATTTGTAGATTCTACTAGACCATTACCTTGTGGATAGTAGTTAGCAGAATAATGTAGCTTAATTCCTTTCTCATTTGCAAATGCAGTCAATTTAATAAATGAAAAATATGAAGCATTATAAAAAACCAAGGAAATTGGAACCCCAAACCTGGTCATAATATGGTCTTGCAAGAAATCCATAACTGCATCTTCATTTACTTTTCGTAACGAGATGGATTCTACCCATCTGGTGAAGTATTCTGTTGCTGTCAGGATGTACTTGTGCTGTAATGAAGAATTTGGATTGATCTCTCCAGTAATGTCAATCCCCCATTGCTCGAATGGTTCTTAAATAATAAGTGGCTTTAATGGTCCTTCTGCATTTGCTTGTCTTCCACTACTCCTTTGACAAGTATCACATTTCCTAACATGAGTGTGAGCATCTTTAAATAAAGTCGGCCAATAATACCCGACTCTTAAAATATTTGTGTGTTGTTGTATCTCCTAAGAAATGACCTCCAACAAGTCCATCATGTAGTTCTACCACAACCTTAGTTGCATCTTCACATTCAAAGCATATGAGAAGAAATCCATCATAGTTCTTCCTAAACAACACTCCATCAATAATATGATATAAGGCTGATTTTAAGCGTAATGCTCTCCTTTTCTTGGGATTTTAATGTTCAGGAAAGTATCCCTCTTGAACATAGTGAACTAAGTATCTATACTAGGATTTTGGAGCTGTGAATAAAGGACATACATCCACCATATGTAATTCAACTTCATTATCCCAATTATTATCTTCATTGTCTTAAATCTCAACCATCAATTTGTAGAGCCCTTGTCCTTTGACTATGGTTGCTAAGTTCGAATTCTAGGTCATACTCTTGTAAGGCTGTTACCTAGTTACCTATTCTTTCTCCTAACTCTTTCTGTACAAAAAGAGATTGGACTGTCGGGTGCGGAACTATCACTTTGGTACGATTCTTTAGTATATATGGTCTGAATTGCATCACCGCCTTAGAAACTACATAAGCTTACTTATCAACCATGGGATAATTCATTTCAGCCCCTTACAAACCAGTTCTCATAAACGATATGGGGTACTCCTCCCCCCCTTCTTCTTTCTGTGTAAGCACCGCTGCTAATGAATCGTCAAAAGCAAAAGTGTACAAGATGAAATCCTTTTCAAAGTTAGGGCTTTTAAGTGAGGGTGAATGAGCTATTGATGTCTTGATCTTGTTAAATGCATCCTTCTCTGAATCAGTCCACTTGAATTGAACACTTTGATTGACCATTTGTTGCAAAGGATTATTTGAGCAAATTCTGGCACAAACCTTCGCACAAAATTGATTGTCCCCACAAAATACGGCATACACTTTTTATTATGGGGTAAAGGGATCTGTTCTATTTCTTTAATTCTCTCTGGGTCTATTAAGATCCCTTTTTTCGAAATAACATGACCCATTAACTTTCCTTCTGTAACACCAAACACACATTTCTTAGGATTTAAAGAAATTCCATATTTTCTACAACGTTCGAAAATCTATTTCAAATGAAAAGCTTGTCCTTCTCTCTTCTTAGAAAATATCGTGACATCATCGAAATAGACTACAACACTCTAGCCAATCAGACCGCGGAAAGTTATATCCATAGCCCTTTGGAAAGTTTCTCCAGCGTTAATGAGTCCAAAGAGCATTCTTCTATATGCAAAAGTCTCCCACTTGCTTCTGAAGGTGGTCTTGAGTCTGTCTTCCTCTGCTACTAGCACTTGGTTATAGCCTCAGAATCCATCTAACAGAGAAAACAACTCAGAACCTGAGACCATTTGTAATATCTGTTCCATGGGTGGGACAGGGTACAGTGTCTTTATCATATGCACGGTTTAAATTCCTGAAATCAACACAAAGTCTTATCTCTCCAAACTTCTTTCGTACTGGCACCAAATTTGAAATCCATTCTGAATGTCTAACCTTGAATATGATCTTAGCATCCAGAAGTTTTTTCACCTCACTTTTGAATTAGAGGTTCTAGTTTGGGGTGCATCTTTCTCAGAGGTTGTTGATAAGGTTTGACTCCAAATTTGATCGGAATAACATGCTGTATAATTTTGGTGTCATATGTTTTGAGGTCTTCGTATGTCCAAGTGAATACATCTTTGTATTGTCTAAACAAACTGACGAATTTTCTCCTCTCCCCTGGTGAACAACACTTCCCCAAATTCACATATTTGGGTTCAGCCTCTGACCCTAGATTTATCAGCTCGAATTGCAAAGATGAACTGTGTGTCTTGACATTTGCCGGTTTTCTAAACTTGTTGCCTAGACCAAACATATGTTCCAAATTTATAACTCCTTTAGGAATGAAATTTCCATTCTGGAGGTTTGCTTGATGCTCTTCATCATCTATTATGGCTTCTTTGAATGTATCATCATTCATTAGACATTCCAAGATTTGTTGATCATCATCAAACACCCGCAGATTGGTGATATTGTCTGGAAAGGAAGTCTTAAAAAGTAATTCAATTGAACATCTGTTATTCGTAGGTACCAGGCTTGCAGCTGAAGTAGCTAACAAATCAACTGCTACATTTTTTACTCTAGGAATTGAAGAGATATTGAATGCATCAAAATTTGTTAATAAATCCCATACTTCATTTTGATAAGCCTTCAAATGTGGTGATATGCAATGAATTCTCTTTCGAAGTTGTTTCACAATGATTTCAAAATCTCCGTACACTTTTATATTTTTTACTTTTAATTCCATTGCCTTTTTTAGTCCTTGGACTAATGATTAGTACTCATCTGTATTATTTGTACACTCAAATTCTAATCTACAGGAAATAAAATATTTTTTTTTTCTAGATCCATCAGCACACAGCCAGCTCTTGACCCCTCCATGGTTTTGGAACTGTCAAAATAAAGAATCCAAAAAATTTCGACTCCTACTGAAATTGAACTACCACCTACATTTGAGACTAACTCTACTATATTACAATCAATCTTATCAGCCCATGAAAACTTAAGGAGATCGGGATAGATATCTAATGTGTTACTGGCTTCTTCAGCTTTATAATTTCCTGGTTCAAGCTCAAGAAAATATTTTCCCAAAACAGAATTAACTGGTTCATTCTTTCCTTCCAACTGTGTTACGTTGTGTTTCATCTGAGGTTCCCTCAACACCTTTATTTGATTATGGAAACCTTTATAAGGTAACCAAACATGTAACCAATATGAGGCAAAATATCCCTCCAATTTTGATGACCAATCCCAGATCAAAACCAAACCATATGCATCCGGGATATCTGCTACAACAATGTCTATATACTTGCAAACCCTCTTATTTGCTGACAAATGTATCAGGACATCTTCCATTTCTCATACCACTTTCACTGGAGTCCTATATAATTGGACAACTTGACCTGTAGTTGGCTTGGGTTGAGCATTTATTTGCTTGCAAACTGAAAGTGGCATGACATTTACTGATGCTCCAGATTCCACCAAACAATTATGCATGTTGTAATTGAAAATTTCAGAAGTAAGTAGGAATGCTGGAGCTATATATTTAGACTTTCCTCCTAAACTTGCTTCACCAATCTCTTCATCAGCTTGGTTATCTTTCTGGGGTTCCTTCATAGATGTCTCAAGTTCCTTCAACAACTTTTCCTTTTGTTGGTGTAGATTACACATTTCAAACAAAGAGATATTTGCTTTAGTCTTTTTAATATCTTCTACAATGTCATATCCCATTTCATGTTCAAAGGAATTCCTCTCGACATTCTCAACTTTGTTTTCTGTAGACTTCTCATGCATATTGACTTTCTTGGGACTCTGGCTTGAGATGACAAACTCTGGTATATTAACAGTTTGAGTATTATTTTTTATTTTTTTCATGTTCTCTTGAAGTTTCTTTATCTTGGGCAGTATCATGTTATCCTCTTTCAATGAGCTCTGGCTCCTTGTTGTAACATTCATTTCTGGTATTTCTTCTTCCTCAGTGAGATCTTCATCCTCTAGATTAAACATGGAAACACAATCCCATAAAACCAAAGTGTCTTCTTCTTGGGTCTCTATTGGTTCATGACCATTCTTTTTTTCATCCACAGTTTCTGTTAACTTGGAATCTAGTAACTGGTTCATCACTAAAGTCATAGAATTTATCCACTGTGGGCAATTTTTTCAGAGTGAGGCTGCGAATGGAATGTACAAAAGTTGTCCATTCCCACTTCTGTTAAATTCATAGCCGAGGGACTATGAGAGGGAGGTTTGGATGTACCATTATCATCTCTCTTTTTATAATAAGGTTTGAACTTCTTCTTGGCCTCCTTCTCTTTTTCCATGTCAATTATTTTATTTGAAAGTTTCTGCACCATTTTGACCACACCATCTAATTCTTGTGATTGGTCATCTTTAGGCTTGATTAACAACAAAGGCTTCCTATTCCCAAAATTTTTTTCTTTTGATTGTACAAGATATTGGTCTATACTCTCCATTTCGGCTTCCACCTTCTCAACTTCTTCATAAGTCTCCACTAAGGTGGGCTTAACTGATCTTTTGACAAGCATGGATAGGTTAGGACTAAGAGCTGAGGTGTAATACTCAATTAGGGCGTTCTTGACAGGCTTTGTGGCTGTATCAAAGTTATTCTTATAGGAAACACACCTAAGTGAATTTATGCACCCCTTCTTTCTTTTCTTTCCTTAGGGAAATCAACCCTTCCATTAAAGCAGCATGGGTTCTCTGGATTCCATATTTGTTTCTAATTAATCTCTCAAAGGTATTCCAATTTGTTATTGAATTTTCCTGCAGGGAAAAAACCATGAGGTTGCTTTTCCCTTGAGAGTATGAGGGAACAATATGCATACTACATCTTCACGCTCTGTTGCTTGTAAGCCTTCTAAATCTAG
This sequence comes from Pseudotsuga menziesii, assembly GCA_001517045.1. Taxonomy (NCBI): domain Eukaryota; kingdom Viridiplantae; phylum Streptophyta; class Pinopsida; order Pinales; family Pinaceae; genus Pseudotsuga; species Pseudotsuga menziesii. The sequence goes on from LPNX010183570.1 coordinate 87,066, forward strand.
ATAAAAACTTTGCAAATGATTATCCACAAGAATTCCTTCATTTGGTTCAAACTTGGGCAATGACTTGTCAAAATTATGGGGCATGGCCTGCAACGGAGGGGTAAGGTTTAGAGGAGATCTAGCCCTCCAATCAGGTGGTGGGGGAGGTTGATTTGCATTCACATTTGCCATGATTCTAAGTGGAGATTGAGGTGGAGACTGAACAGGGGTTCAGAAAGGTGAGCAATGAGGGGAATCTTGTCCCAACTGATTTAGGGGTTGTGCAATTTCTTGCAAGGTTGTCTCTACCAGCTCTTCAAAGTCTTCTACTGACACTGAATCCTGACAGTAAGGATGATCCTTCTTATGAAACTCTCTTCTGGGTAAATCAGGAATAATGGGTAATCCTCCAATCCTCTTTGCATACGCCCTTGTAATTCTCCTTAAATCATCAACTACCTCGTTATCAATGGAATAGAGATACTCTGTGACTTTTTCTTCAGGACTAGGTCTTTGAACGAAACTGGTTTCAAAACTGTGACCAGTGGATTATTCTCAAGAAAACAAATTTCGTCGCCCAACCATGCACTGGTGACCCTCCTTCTAGCGCCAAACCTGTTGAGTCCTGGAAAGTCCCAGGTGACAACAGTATGGATTCTCCCCAATAAGCGTTCCCAATTAGCTTGTTATTGTTTGGTATGGGGAATCCGTCCAGTTTACGTTTTGGCTACAGTAGGTCGAGTAAAGGTTTAAATCTTGTTTTACCGGTTGCGGCTCGATTTACCGTTTAAGTGTATTTTTTTAATTTTATCTTTATGTATGATATGCAAGTGCCTAATTAAATGCAATTGATAGATAACAAAGAGTTCACAATGTGATGCGCAGGTTCTTACCTCTCATCTTACCTCTTTCGCTTCTAAATCGTAAACAAAGAACAACTATGCTACTGTTAATTAATTCTATCTAACCTATCCCTAGGGAGAAAGATTATATTAAGATGAGTAATGTACCGTACAACATGCATAAAGAATATTACAGATAGCTGCTCATAATTCAGAATACATGAGTGTAAGTAGAAAACTAAACAAAGAGATAACTCATTGTTAGTTAACACATTTATTACTCAATATACTGCATAAGTTTCAAAAAATTAACAGGAAATCATTCATAACAAGGAAATAATTCATAAGTTAGAACGATCTCACAATTTGTAGAAAAATATGAAACAAAAGTAATTCAACATTCAACCAATCTACAACATGCATTTGAGACTTCACAATGCCTTCTCCAACATAAAATATGACTTATTTATTATAAAAGGAAGTAGTTCTTCTTACAATAACTTTTACAAAAAGATAGCATGAAAAAGGTCCTCTTTCCCTATCGACTTGATCTCTATTTATACAATTTCAAATTGTCTCTTGGTCTCCCTTGCCCTTTGGGATTCTTTTACAAATCTGTTACAAAAAATTCCTTTGTCTCCTAGTGGGATTTCTAACTTAGGCCAATATAATATTACAAAAATGTATTAATAAAACAAACATGTTAAGTGGACCCATCCACATCCTTTATTAATTTCTTCCAAATATTAGCATCTTTCGCTATGGTCTCAAATTCTGACGGTTCTAGCAATCTGATAGTGACCTCATGTTTGGCAACTTGAGATTTTATATTTGCCACTTTGGATGGAATCAATCGACTTTGATCTTACAACAGATGATTTATTATTGATGCTTGGGCTATTACAGTTTTCAGTACTTTCTCATCTAAAATTTTGATCAATTGAATACCTAGTTCATCCTCCTGCCATCTGACCTATAATTGTTTTAAATATTCTTCATGCTCAGGTAATTCTTCTAACCTCTTCTTTGCAGATGTTTGGAAATGGTTGTTAGTTGTGAGCACCTTTCTAAAAAAATTTGTGCAAGCACCTTTAGTCCTCCGGACTGCCTTTAACAATTCTTCCGCAGCTTTACTCCCGAATTCTATTAGTTCATACTCCAGCTTCACTCTCTCTAAGTCTTTAATGGGTGCATTAGATGGAGTTTCCTTGGTTGTTTCCAATCAATTCAAACGTTCTTGAAGAATTTCCAGGATATCTTGGGTCCTGTCTAAAAAATAAGAAGTTGTACTCACAATCTCCTCCAACCTCGATTCTACTTTCCTAACTTTCAACATCTCATCTACTATATGGAGCTGCATCTGATAAATTTTACTTCTTAGCATGAGGGAATGCTTTGTAAACAACTCAATATCTGTTCTTTGCTCATTTGCTAATTTTAATAAAACTTCCAATGAAGCCTTTTGGGCCTCCATTGCTGCTACTTGGGTTTCATAATGCTTGGCTTTCCCCTCAACAGTAGTCTTTTGCAGTTCCAATTCCGCAACCTTATTTTCCAAACCTTTTTTTCTCCTTACTCAAAGCTTCATTTGATGATTTCAAACTGTCCCGTTCTACTTCTAAGATTTGATGTCTCTGTTGAAGCCTTTCAAAATCTGATAAGGTAGCCTCATATTTTTTTTGGGATTCTCTTCCTACCTCTTCTTCCTTCCTCAATATTTCCTTCATTTCGGCCATCTTTCCCTTGTATTGCTCAATGTTTTCCATAAGCTTGTCCACATTGTGAGCATTTGCATAGGCATTTGCAATGCTCATAGAAGCCAATTGCTTTGGGTGATCTTCTACATTCTTCATGTCTGTTCTCTTCATCATGGTGGTCACTGCCGACTGAGTTCCTACCCTCAAAGCTTTCTCTGTCCTCCATGTAATAGATTTCGTTTTAGGATCAAAACGAATATCCTCTAAACATGCCACATCGTATTGCTTTGATGGTGTAAAAGGTACGAGCCCCATTTCAGCTATGGTCACATGACCCCCTGTAAGGATGCTACTAGATGTGGCTAATAGTTTCTATGGATTATCCCGCACAAGGCTTTGACAGGTTCTCTGGATTACCACCTTGAACTTCTTCATTATCCTGGCCTTGCCCTTCTAGAATACCTCATGTATCCTGCATGCCTTGATCATAGCTTGAATCTCCTTTAGCCAAGGCTTTCTCCAACTCCACCATTTTCTTCAAAACAACCTCTATGCTCTTTTGTTCAGTGACTTTTTCCTGATCCTTCTGTGCTTCTTCTGCCAACAACCTTTTTGCTCCTGCTGCAAGCCTGCGAGTGCTTTCTTCTTGGGATTTCTTTGCAGCTTCCTCATCTCTTTCGTTTAGCATTGGGTTATTGCTGATACTTCCTTTAGCTCCAAATTCCTTTCCTTTTAAACTCTTACTCAAGGCTACCATACTGTAGACATTTATGAATACTTGCTCTTCTTTATCTATATAGTTTGCATACTCAAAATTTACCTTGTGCGCAGCTTTGTGAGTTGCCACCTTTCCTTGTGAATCATTCATGTGGAAGCCTTTTTCCCCAAAGTGGAATATTTCCAGCTCTTTGATGAAATCCGGAGTGCTTTTGACTTTGTTGAACTTGTAACTTCCCACGTAAAAAGTTACTGGTGGGAAAACAACTTTCTTAATATCAAACAAATGTTTTCCAAAACCATCTAGGAATACTTGTATCTGCAAGATGCAAATTCATTTTTGGTCATATTGTTTGTGATTGATATATTTGATACATTTTCTATAAATGCCTAACAGTTTTCTTGCACATGCAAATAAAAAAATAAAAATAAAAATTGTATTATTGCTTGTTACAAATGCCATTGCAAGAGAACATTATCTACTTGATTAGAAACTATATGAAAAAAGAATAATGGTATCTGTAATAACACTATATTGAGATCATTTGCAATAATATGTAGAATTATTTTGAAAGTTCTAAGCAATAATAGCAGTAGCAGTCAAATCAATCGGAAGAAGCTATGAAAATATGAGAAATTGATTCTTTCCCGGGTCTTAGATCGTATAACATCAAGCAAATGTGCTTTTGTAGATTCATCATTTAGGACACTGACAAAGGTGGCCATGGAATGTTGCAATTATTGCGAACCTCTTAGGCAATTTCTAACAACGATATTAAATAGGCACATTGGTGGAATCTACATTACTAGTCCTTCCTATATTTTGGAGAAAATATCCCTATAGCTTTCATTCAATTGCAATTGCAATAATTTGAAATCTATTGCAAATTGTTAGTTCAAAGAAAAATGAAAGAAATGAAAGAGTTATATGGGAACTACAATTAGAAGCACAAACCAATTTTGAGGTTGATCAAAGGCATATAGTTGTAGTATCATTTTTGCGTTCTCCATATTTCATGTAGAATTCATAGTTTATGTTATTTTGATGACATGTAATTATGAGTGCCGCAATAGATCTGACAGAAAACACATTTCCTGAGTTTGAGATGCTATTATAGTCATATCTAGGGCCATCCTACACTCTTGGAAATATTGAGGTATTGTTTTAACTGAATTCTATTATTGTAACTAAATGCAATACTTTGCATTGCCCCAATCATATTGTACCTTGTTTCTAGTTTCAAAATTCAAGATTTGTACAGTACTACCAAGAGAAAAGTAGTCAATGAAATGGGAAATATGATTATCACTCATATTCACTATTATTGTGAACTGCCCATCTTTATCGACAAGATTGACATGCATCAATTGTGCTTTAATGGGGGAATTTAAACTTTTGTTTTGTGTAGGACCATAGAGGGACAACACATCTCCTTCAAATACATTTGTATGTGTTCCTAAATAGAGTTGCATAATAGAAGACAATGCACATGACATTTGTTTAGATTTAAAACATATGGAAAATGCAACATATGAGTATTAAAAAATAGTACCCATGAAAAGAATTTTTTGTCATTTTTTAAAGAAATTTTGTAGCTGTATGCAGAATGAAAATTATTATTACCTTTTTTTATTTTTCATGGTCTGGTAGGGATGGGTGGTACATTGAAAATGGGAGCGTTGTTGGTCTCGACTATTGTGCGCATGTTGGTGCAAAGCCTACGACAAATCAAGACAATTTTGCATCGCATGGCCTAGGACATCGCATAAAGCACAAGTAGGAGGTGGATGTGGTTCTATCATGGATTTTAGTGCCTTTCCCCCAATCTTCGTGGGAGGAAGGGGGGCATGAGTAGATGCAGAAGTAGTTAGTCATGTACCAGGAAGTGGGTGTGACACAATCTCAATAGGTTGGACTAGTTTCAGCATGATTTGTGGTGTTGTGGTGGGGTTGGGTGGATCAAGGTACCACACTAGAATGCCCAAAGTGAATCCGAGAAGGTTGAGCGTAGCCATGACCAATTTACTGACAATTCCATAGGGTGGAAAGAGAAAGGGAATCGTGTGTATGGGAAATGAACCCCAATAATTCCCCGAGGTTTGAGGCTGAGGATGCAGCTGAGGTTACGAGGAGGTCGAAATGTTATTGGATGTGATGGTGCACAAATCCGATATGTTAGCCATAGAGGGAGTGGGTGGGAGGGACAAAAAGGTGTCTGTCAAAGGGGCCTTGGTAAATAGGCATGGATCAACGACACACAAGGAGAGGATGGATATGCTATCGATGGTGGTATCAATAATAGGGATTACATGCTCCAGAGTGGCCAGTCCTTTAGGATCGTAATACGTCAATTGGTCGATAGTCACGATATTCCCACTATGGGGGAACATAAGGAGTTAGAAGAGGGTAGAATCAACGACTCGCATTGCATACATGTAACTACGTCCAAGGAGGAGGTTGTAATATAGTTGGGCATTGGCAACCTCAATGTCAATCAACATAGTTTTTTCGGGAGAACTCAATGGGAACATTCGGGAGAGTGCATTGTGGTTGAGCAACATGGCCATTGTAAGCACGAAGGGCGGTGGTTGAGGTTTGAAGGGTTGGGGATCTGGGATTCTACCAAACAAAGTTTGACATAACGAAAATGGATGCACTCTCATCAATGAATGACCAAATTCTGAACAGTGAAAGGAACCTGGAAGGATACAGATGATGGCATTTGGGGTTCTCCTTGATCTAAGTCGAACGTGATCAAAATGGAATCAGAGGGATCAACGACACCTAAAGAAGATAACAAGGCTTTGAGTTGCAAAGGACAAGTTCTTAAGAATTCTAGAGCGGACATGGTAGAGGAAAATTGGGCCAAGTCATTGATGATATTATAATTAAGAGAGGCTTTAGTAGTGGGGTTGTTTGCGACATGATGCAAAGGGAACCGAGGGACTTTGGCAGTCCCTTCCATGGGGGGTCTTGGAAAATGGAAGGACATGTCGAGAGAAATAGAGGTAGATATCATGGAGGGATTAGTGATTTTCATGGTGGAGTCATATTGGTTGCGTCGATTCTATAAGTTAACATCAAATGTGAATGTCATAAGGTGATGGACACCAAGATCAATTCGTTGACTCAAAGAAGCAGCTGCGGTATTTTGTGGTGCTAAGGTTTGGGTTGCAACCATTACTTGATTTGGTAATGGGTTTTGTAGCACCATAGGAAGATGACCTTGTGGTGTTGGGTTTGGATGTGTCAGAGTGGTCGAATTGGTTTCACGTTGATTTTAGGCTTGTAATAGGTGGCAGACTCAATGCATCTCTGAGCACTGGTGTGTATAATGGCGATAAACATCACAAATGGTACATAGATGGTTAGTCCGTAACTAAGGGTTCTTCCCATGTCTAGGTGGATTATGGGGATTATGTGTAGTGGTGTTAGCTCTATTGTTGTTAGGAGGGTTGGGGTGTTGAACGCCCCCTTGAGGTTGGTTGTTTCCCAGTTCCTACTCTCTGTCTTCTTCCCCACCCTTGTTGGTTATTAGGGGCAGGTTGATTAGGGACGCTCTACTGAGTGTAGACCTGTGCTTAAGGAACATTAGGAGTTGGGGTCAAAGCAGCTGTAGGTTGCACAGGTGGTGGGTAGTATTCGAGAGTAGCTGGAGGGGATGCAAACCCTACCATTTGGCCATTACACGCAGGTTCTGGGAAATTCATTCCATCAATGTGATGAATAGGTTCAGGAGACGCATATGAAGGTGTGGCTCCAAACTAAGCCACAAAACATGAAAATTCACGGGCATATCCTGGTTGGGAAACACTAGGGATGTTTCCATAGAGAGGAGACATCGAAGGAGAGGTCGTGTACAGGTGGGGGTGTTGGGTGATAGAGCCATCGATTCCATCAATAGCATGGGATGCCCTCGGCGCATGGTGCCGTGAGGAGACAACACAAAGAGCATAATATATGATGGTGTAAAGGTAACCTGATTGGCATAGACAAGGTCGAAATGATGTGCTTTGAGGATTGGTTCTTCCTCATTTTGTGGGCATTCGGATGCAACATCCTTGGCGATAGGGGGAGTAATATTTTAAGGAACCAATTGAGGAAAATTCTATCATCTAACTAAATTTTGCACAGACTACGATGACGACACCACTCATGGATGTGATCCATGATGTGGGTTGCAGTGTTATGTCTACATGATAACAATATTTTGATGCCCTCGTCATAACAGACAAGTAGTTGGAAGTACTAGAGGAAAATCGAGTCTAAAGAGGAAAGATCAGGATAAGTGGCATGGGGAAACTCAATATATTATTTGGATGCAACACTAGTGAGTGTGTGTTGGAATAGTCGCAATTGGATAGATTCATCCATTATGTTGATGGAGTAACACCATAAGTTGAAGGACATGATGTGGTTATGAGGGTCATCTCCCACCCTTCCCTTAAATTTAGGGATGTCTGAAGAGAGTTTGGTAGGAATGGGAGGCCACAACAGGTCATGACGAATGGGGTCATTCATCAACCACACCATATCAATTAGGTTGAGATTAGCCATGAATGGTAGACTAGGACCTGAACTAGATCTAGGAGGGCCAAAAATGGTGTTGGGGCCGACGGCCATGTAGTTGTCACATTCAGACGAGGGTTGGTAGGGTTGACTTCCAACAGTAGAAGTAGCCACTGGAATGGTGTGAATAGCTAGAATAGTGGTAGAAGGGACACTTACCCCATGCATAAATGTAGGTATGGTGTGAAGCATGGCGACTGGATTGGGGCCACCACTAGTGGGTAGTAGACTAGCAATAATGTGTGTGGTGGTGAGGGGCCCACTAGGACCAAGACCTGTAGGTGCAGTAGAAGGGATACTCGGTATGACGGGTGGAGCGATCATAAGTCCACTATCAACAATCCCCCCTTGGAAGGGATTGGGAGGTGCACTAGCCATGGGGCTAGATGGGGAAGTGAACAAGGTAGGTTCGGATTGAAAGGAATCAAAATATAGCTCAGATGTAGTGTATGGATCTGAAGGTGGTGAACGATGTCGAATATGGCTCCAAAGATGACGATTCAAGGAACCGAACTGAGGGGTATGCCACCTAAGTCTCTAGGAGTAGTGTGGCGGAGCAATGATGGCATGATGGTGTGCTATATGATGAATGAATGCTAAAGGGTGTTAAACACAAGCTCAAAATTCCAACTACAACAAAATGTGCAGAAGGAGAGCTGATAAATAATGGCACACATGCCAAAAAGAAAGCTCTAAAACTGAACTGCAACAATGTGTCACAATAGGTGAGTCTACAACAAAGCGACCAAAAATCCAAAAAGCAGCACTACCTATGAAGAAAATGATGCACTAACCTATGGGGTATAAGTGCAAGCAATATCCTAGATACAAGATGAAAGCCCCTCACAAATCGTATCCTTTGTTGGGTGGTGAAATCCACATTCAAACAATAAAAAATAGATGAATCAAAGGCTAAGAGAATCCCACTAACGAGAGGGACCTCGGGAAAAATATTCCTAAGAGACTGGAAACTAGGATACTTTGTTCATGACACATTCAGGATGGTTTCTTGGCACTTCATCCCTTGGTCCTCGACACCCGATACGGTACTCGACATGCATGAGGAGGACTTTGAAGGGTTAGCCTTCAATACAAAATGAAGTGTGGTATTCCACCCCGACTTCCAAAACCCCTTCGTTGCAGCTTACCCCCCTAGTGGAGTCACCAAATATTTAGTGGGGATTTCTCCCCTACTACATGCAAAAGAAACTGCCTCAGATCAACTGGATCTAAGGGTAGAGTTCATGGTGCAAGGGATTTTCTCGACCTTGACTTTCAAACAAGAAATAAAAATATATTTTTTTAAGACTTTATGGTTTTTACTCTAACTAATAAAACAAAATAATGAGCATACCTTTAAACTAGGCCACTGCAGCCGTTTGAGGAAATGGTCTTTAGGCTCCCACGATCATGGCCTCCATTTATCTCCAACAAGGGTTGTCACAGGGAAAGGGATCAAGTGTTACAGGAGTGAACTCAACGTGCAACATGGGATGGTGTGGTGAAAGGCGTGGGAAGCAAAAAGGTTTATGGAATTAAAGAAAATACAGAATAAAAAATTTCTTGATCCAAGGTTTTCTTACCCATGGTATTGACCCATGGTTTTTAATAGCGCATGGTATTTATCCATGGTTTTTGACCCATTTTCATTTTAGGGGTTTTGGTCCTTTTTGGGAGAATGGGGGTTATATTGCAATAAATTCCCAACTTCCCTGTATTTATGGGGGAAGGAACAATGATGTTTTGGACCAATTTTGGTGGAATTTAATTGTGAAGGTCAAAATGAAGGAAATAATGGTGGGATTATGATGTATAATTATTGTTTGGACCATAGAGAGAAATGCAAACAAGTTTTGGTGTTAACAATTAGATGGTCAAGGAATCTAGGAAACCAAACACGGAGTAAGCTTCAGAAATATGAATGTTCATATTGTTAGCTAGAAAAACTATCAAAAAGTCATCGGACAAAGAACTAGCATAGGTTTTTGTTATTTTCCCGTGCAACATGAAGTTATGATTTTCCATGATTAGTTATTGGGACAAATGCATATTCCTTGATAAAATTTTCTAGAATTCATTTTGCATTGAGCACCTCCATTGCCTATAACTATGTAACTTCTAGCAAACACAATTTTTTCATTTAAAAGGAAAATTTGCAAATATCTCTAGAAGAATTATAAAGAAAATGCAATGATGATGTATCCAATAAGCTTCAAAATTATGTAACTTGATATTGTTAGTTCGCAAAGTTGTTAAAAAATGGTGAAACAAAGAAGTAACAAAGGTTGTTGGTATTGTTTTATGCAAGCTGAAATTGTGATTTTTCATGAACAAGGAGACGGATTTTTTGCATATTGCAATTTTGTAGTATGAAAAGTCTATATCATTAGCAATTACAATATGGTTAGTCCGATAAATGTGTTTTTTTTCTACAGGGATATTAATTGGCAAGAAATTTGTATCTAGTTCATGTAACTATGTAGCATGTGGAAAACATAGGTGTTTCATTTGGAAGGAAATTCACAAATGTATTTAGAGGAATTGAAAGGAAAGTGGTATGATGATTTGTCCAATAAGCTTAAAAAAGGGAATATCATATTTGTCAATTGACAAATTTGTCCAAAAATGGTCGAGCAAAGAACCAAAAAAGGTTGTTGCCATTGTTGTGCGCAGTTTCAAATCATGATTTTCCATGAAGATACAAATTATTTTTTCTCACATTGCAATTTTGAAGCATGTCAAAGTTTAGGTTACCAACAATTACAATATCCTTATTTTGTTGAATGTCTTTCATTATGCTATCGACAAAGAAATAAAGTTCTTCGAGTGGTGAATTTGGTGAATTGTAGACATTTTCCAATTTGACAATAGTCTCATTAATTTGAAATCTGGAAATGGTTGTTTCAATCCAGCTTGTTGCGTAATTGTCTAATTCTTGAAGCATTATGCTTTTTATATAGCATGTGGCAATGCCATGCATGTTAAATGTAGATAGATAACAATATTTTTTTGGATGAACGCTACCATTTGGAAAGAACTTCCAAATGGTAGATAGATAACAATATTTATAAAGTTCTTTCCAAATGGTAGCGTTCATTGACAATAACAATATTTACAAAGTTCTTTCTAAATATTGTTATCTATCGTAGTCATTGACAATGTTTTCCACGTGCAATACCAAAATTCACAAGTTCAATGAGCATATGAGAAAATGCTATTTTTCTACTATTGATTGAAAGACATATTGAAATTCCAATGAGGCTCTACTTTGAATCCTTTCTATTTCAATCGACACTTTATGTGAAATGTGAAAATTCAACAGTTTCAATTTGTTTAGAAGATATAGTTTATTTATGTCTCTGACACGAGATAGTGCGGCATATATAAGTCCATGTTGGTTAACTCCTTTTGTATTAAACGCTAAATTGTCCATCACGAGGCCTTGTGATATATGTATTGTTCATGCACATGCCAATCAAGTAGGAAATTTCTCTCAAAATATGTGTGCCCTATTGATTGATGTCATTTGTCTATATATTATAGTGATTGGTGTCCAAGTACATAGAATGCTATGTGCAAAATGTTGCTGCATTTTTTCTTGTTGCATTGAGACAATTGAGGATGGTCTAAATTCAATCTAGACTATGTCAACTTTGTCCTTTGTGTATTTCTTGAAAACACCTTTTGCACCATTCACGAAGTCGTTGTCAATTGCATAATTGCCTCCAATTAATTCTACAAGTATATATTGTTTTAGCACAATTATAGATGGCAAGTCCATTTTTTCATTTTCGTAGCAATTTCCTTCTGCTAAAAAATATTTTTATGTCAAATTCCTCCAATGTATATGGTTTTGATTGGACATGTGCTAGCATTTTTTTGGTGTTTTGTTGACCTTGTCTGTTTCTGTAAAAAATATAAGGAAGTGCAGGGTCATTTGGTGGTGGTATACAACAATGCTTGTTTAAGCAATCAATGTCATAGTCTATTTGTGAAGAGTTTCTAATTATATTCAAAATGGATACAAAAAAGGGTCTTCATCTCATTACTTCTATAAGTTGAAAGTATTTGACATTGTTTTTCCAAAATATATGGAATTGTATCAAAATGGAAGGTTGATTGTTCAAATATTCATGAATCTCTTATAGGTTTTGCTTGAGAAATGATCTTCACAAAATATGACATCAAGATTTCTAAAAGGAAAAGTAGGAGTGTGCATAATTTCATTCACCATTGCATATATGCTATAAAACATTTGGGATCAAGTTAACAAGATCTCGTCTATTAGCAAAATCTAGAGTTGCTCAAATTACTTAGTAAATCTAATGTGCTAGAGCTTGATGGGACCATATTTGATAGTGTCAAAAGCAAGTGAAAGGTTGAATGCACATGTCATCTACATTATGCACAACTCTTCTAGTGAATGCAACTATGACCCTTTTTTCTTTAAGGGGTCACTTTGAAGGTCTTTATTATGGATTCACAACAAACCATGGTAAATTTCTTTTGCAATAAATTTTTTGCATGTTCTTGCACCTCTAGTCAAGAAAAAATGAATTGGGCTGGTTGGGTCGGTTTTTTTCTCATTATGATTTCTTAAAGCTATTGATTGTTGTTATTTGTTTTTTATAATTTCATGATAGTCATATTTTCTTATGATGTGAGGTTGTTTAATAGATTCAAATGTATTATTAGGACCAGGTCTAAGTTTCCTAGGGAATATATTATGTATAAGATCATCTTTTATGTGTTTCAAATACAAGGAAGTCACGTTGTTCTTCTTGCAATCTTGGAGTCATAATTAGTTGTTCACTTTTAGAATTGATTGTTTTGGAAGCTATGTCAATGTCTCCCCAAGTTATTTTTGCTTTAACAACAAAATTTTGTTCAATATGATCCACTAACAGTTTTTGTGACAAATATGCTTCTAACCATGGTCAATAGTTTTTTTCAAAGCGTGTTTAATTTTCCTACACGGAAAAAACAACATAATTTTTTCTTTGAAGTAGTTGCAAAGGTTTTTATGATCATTATATTGAATGTATCATATGACACATGCACGATTTCTTTTTCTTAAGTCTAGAGTTCGAACACTAGAAATAGGAAGAAAATTCATCTAGGCATACATGTTCAAGTTCATCAATAGGTCTTGCAACATACTTATCAACAATTGAAGTGTAGACAACATTTTCTAAATCACCTGGTTCTGGTTGCAACAACTTTGGGCTTTTCAGGACATAAGGTCTTTTGTCAATTGGTGCAAGATTATTGAATGTTGTTTTCCTAGAACTTTAATATAGTGGCAAGGAAAGAAATATATGAATAACTTGTCAAATTGAAATCGATTGCATGTTCATAAGTGCATTTCCAATTTTGTGAATTATTTCAAAATTTCTATCATTGTTGAGTATAAATTGTTCTTTTATTTTCTCAAGGGAAGATGTAATTGTGCAATATTTTTGTAATGTAAGAACTATAGTTTGTTTCCAAAAAATATAAATAAAAAATAAATTGTGTATATGTATTTTCATTCCAAAAGGTTGGAACTTGTTTGGAGAATGCATTGATCCATACATTAGCTAGGTTTCCTTTTAGGAGCAAAGCAGGATGCAAAATGGTAGAGTGCTAAAGAAGAATGTACTCATGTCTAGTTAGTTTTATATAGGACAAAAAAATTTCAAAGGGAATGTTTGTAGAATAATTCTTATGCTCTAGGAGCGAAAAATATTTCTTTTCTTTTATCAATGCTTTGCAATGGATGTAGAATAACAACCTTGTCCATTGGAGGAAAGGGAAAATTAAACAAGCAACTAAAGTGTCGATATTTTTTGTAAGTATTTGTAGGATGATGTGTTTGAATCTTGGCCAAATTGATTGCAATAAGTGATGAGTCAAATGAAAAACATGTATTGACAAATGATATTATATCTTGTTCAGAAAATTGTCAAAATATAACAACATTTTTTTCCAGAGCAATCTATTACAGAGAGAAACTTCCTATGGCTTGGGGTAGACCACAACAGACTGAATGACACTAGAAATCAATCCATTTCAATATGCAAGAGAAATAAATGCATCTAACACCAAGGGATATAAAGCATACCTTATTCCATACGGTTGATGTAGATCCTTGTTGAGCTTTTCCAACACGCTTGTACTTATAATTCGCTCTCAACAACAACAAAAAAGAAAAGCATGATATATATCAAAGTGTTAGGCCTACTCTAGCATATATAAACCATCATGTATAAGAAAATCATTACATCCATGGACAAAATATTCATAGTTATGCACATGTATTGGATGAGAAATGGATATTTCTATTAATAAAAACAGAGATAGAATAGTGACAAACTCTGTCGGCACCTCGTCGAAATGAAGAAACTGAGCCCTCTAGTTGGGCCTCCACCACTTCAATCCTCCATCTCAATGGAAAGCTCACAAAGCAAAAGCAAGCTTGGGAAGAGAAGCACTGTGTTCTCCGAAGGGACAAAGGGATGCAGAATCAAGCATAAACGAGTGAGGCAACAATGCATTATAGTTTCCTTGCTCTCCAAAATTCTCCTCCTTCAATGCATCCAAGAGGCTCAATATATAGCCATCCAATAGGCAGTGGAGGGTCGAGTCAGAGCGTTTTTTAGGCATATGGAAGGCCAAGAGTCAAATTATTCGGGACTCTATGAGGAAAAATCCAAAAGTTTTTCTTTTTATGCACATTTCCCAATGTACGCAGGAATTGGCTCAAAAGCTGCGTGTACACATAGGTATTGGATTGAAAGTTGTGTATACACATAAACTGGTGTTTTTAAGGGACTTTCTTGGGACATCAAAGTATAATTTGAGCAAGGGGGGTTCAATGAGTTTGTATAGGGAGATAGAAGGCCATAAAGGTGTGATCTACCTAGTGTGGTAAAATCAGCTATAATAGATGCCCCCTAATGTGTGAGGTCACAGGGGTAACATGATGGTCGAAATACATTATATCCACCCCAGAAGTGGAGTAATGAAGACCTAGGTGGAAGAATCAGCCACTCATCAGTGAGATACAATGATAAATCTCAGCATGTGACTGCAAATATACATGTAGCAATACCATATACATAAGAGTACAATGGCCATGAATAGGCATGATATACAAATGTCATGTGTGGTCATCGCCATGTACAATATACAATGAACAAAATCTCCATAGTGGATAAAGATATTTGATAATACACTGGAATATGGTCATGAGAGCTGACATCTCATGAATAATGGCACGATTAAGGAGGTAGAATATATGTAATTACACCAAGCTTAGAGGTCTTCTATGCAAATTGCTATGAGTACATGTCCCATCACACGAATAAAGGTGTCGAGGTCGAACATGATGGTCCATCGTCTGATTATTGATCATTGATGCATACCATTAACAAAAGTGAGATATCCCACCGATAATGATAATGAGAATCAAGGTACAAAGTGAAATCTAACAAGTGTGAATAGATGTGTTGAGGTCGAACACTTGAAAGAATACATCGATCAGGGACATTGATGTATTCCCAAAACTGTTGATGGAGAGAGAACCTACCACTAATGACTCAATGGAATAAATGTATTCTCAAGGCACTCAATGGACTCTAGACTCCTATTTCAAAATAAATGATCAGAAGTTGATGGAATAGAATCCACTGGAAGGAGGGAATTAGGGCATCCCCCATCAACCAACATGAGGTAATCAGCAATGCTGGATAATATGGAAGAACGCGAGCGAACAATATGTGCATGAACAAGTAACTTTATTGAGAATGGTTGACATGCAAAGACAAGATAACTGAGGAAAGACCAACTCGGGATAAAACTTTCTTCGAATAAGAGAATAAGGAAAATGGTGACTGAACATAGGCATCATAGACTCAACATGCAAACTAGTACGAATATGTGACACAGGAGGCATCGAAAGAGGCTCCATAGGTAATGGAAGCATAACCAGTCTGTGGAAAAAACTCAAAGTAATGACTACAACTCCTAAATTCATACTAACAACGCAACCAATGGATGTGATATATAGTGCTCTGTTTGAAGGCAACACGACTCGACAATTGCCAAAAGTAATATCATTTCCCGTCCAACTTTTTATGTTTTTTTCTGGGGGGGAATTTTTCAGATTAAAAAGCTTGAAAAATAATAAAAGTGCTTATAGTATACAACTAGGAGGAGACAAGTGTTGCAGGAATGCAAAACTAGTTCCAAGAAGTGAAACATACCTCTGCTCAATGCAAGGAAGCATGTGCAGGATGAGGACACTTGGGTGAAGGTCTCCTCTCGGTAAGTGATGATCAAGCTGCAAAGGATATATAAAAGGATTTGCTTGGCTAGGATTGAGGAAAGCTCAGGATACGTGGCTCATAAATCTGAAGCGGGGAGCCGTCATAAAGCTGAATAAGGCAAGAAAAACACATGAAATGCAATTACAACTTGATATGCAAGGGAGTCCCTATGGGAGATGGCCAACATAAACTTCAAGAGGGATATGAAGCTATTGCTCAAGGACATGGTCACACTCCCAAACCTATTGGAGAAATCTCAGCATGGGTACCAAATTGCAAAGCAGGATCTAACTAGGGCACCCATGAATAGGAAATCTCTACCAATTACATAATTACACTTCTAACAATAGTTGAAGGTTCCGTGACATTAAGAAGTGGGTTCGTACCTAGAGTAATTAAGAAGGATACCCTGGAAAGGATTTTTAAAATTGACCCTTCCTTGGCCTTCCCTGATAAATTGGTAGCTCATTTGTTATGGTACTCAAGGTAGAAGGTCAGATCTACACAATGGAAAAAATTTAGTCCATGCATTTTTTGGGGTTTTTTCATCAAAACACCAATTTAATTTTAGTTTCCCCATTTTCAACCATTTAACCCTTTGACAACAACCTATCAATGTATTATTGCACCTTTTTGGGGCTATTGCTAGTTTGTATTACTTTTCATATTCTAATATTTTCATTAAATTTTCATTCTTTTTTAAAGTTTAGAATTCTCTTTGCAATATATTTGTGTTTCTTCGTATAAAGATGCCAATGTTTTGATTATGACATAAAGATGAATATCTTTCAAACATAATATCTTTAAAACGTATTCACTATAGGTTGATTTATTGATTATTTTTATGGAGAAAGCATGTTCCTATGATTAGAAAGCTTTAAGTGGCATGCCAAAGTATCGCAACAAGATGGATAGGGGATAAGGAAATATTATTTATTTGGTTTTGGAAAAAGGAATAACACTTTTGGCCAAAAGGGAAAATGGTGTAGGAGTTTAAAGTACATTTTTGAAGTTTATGGGTTGATTATTGTAAAACATGGTTTCAGTGGAGGGTAGGAGTTCAAAGTACATTTTTGAAGTTTATGGTTTGATTATTGTAAAGAGGATATATTTTGAATATGAAATCCAAAGTTTAAAGTTACATTGTTTTTTTTGGTTCAACAAGAATTTTTTTTTAGTACTTTCTCATTTAAACGTTTGATTAGTTCAATAGCCAGTTCATCCTCTTCTTTGCAGATGTTATTGAACAGCAAATGAAACTACCTTAACAGCAAGCTATGAAATTTTCAATAAACTACTTGCGAAACTAAGGCAATTTAGCTAGATCTCTTGAGTTTGAACTTTATGTGCACAATGAAACTAAGATCTAGAAATTTGAAGGGATCTTGATAATTAGATCTATGTATGCTTTTCTTGATGAGATAGATCAGATTTAAAAAGAAACCTTAAAGTAACAGTTTGAGGAAAGTTTAATAATTTTTAAAGGAGGAAGAGAGAGAAAGAGTGTTTGAAGCCTGGGAATGTTGGGCTTTGGATTCTGCTTTGGTGGAACACCGAGGGACTATGTCATTCATAAGATACTGAAGATGAGGAAGATTCAAACCAGCTCAACCTCTTCTACCAGCGAGATCACCTGCAACTTGAAAACCCTTGCACAAACAGATGGTTAAAACATAGGTGTTGCCGAAAGAGATGATTGGAAAGCATGCAATTAAACTTAAAATACTACAAATCCAATAGATCTAGAACAAGCAGCAGTAAGAGCATAAATCAAACTAGAATAAACTCTTACCCTGACAGGAGGGAGCTCTCTCCTTCAAGGCCAACAATTAACCAGCAAAGCAATGATAAACAAAAGCAGATTATACCTCATAAGCATTTGACAATCAACATCCACACATGAAGAGCATTACACCATAGATCTTGCCTCCAAAGCTTCTTTATTCCATAATGAAAAAACAATACAGTACAAGAGCAACAACACCTCAATCCAGTTCTAACTCCCTTGGAAGAGGAGGCTGTGCCTGGATATATACAATTTGCAGGCCATCCAGCCCAGGGGGGGGTGCAATTACTCATGGAATCAAGTGAAATCAACTGATGTAGAGTCCATCAATGCCTGATCTGTGTCTAGCTGAGCCAAATCTGAGTCTCACTGAGTGCAACTGTCAATCGGGGGGCTGATCTGACTGACACCTCAACCTGTTGACTGAAGAATCCACCAAAAATCATCCAGTTGAGCCAAAAACATGTTGAGGAGAGAGAGAGGGAGAAATTCCCCATAATGGATGCTCAAGATCAACTCTGGATCTGATTTGATCACTTCCTTCAGTCAAGGATTTGTCAGATCCAGTCAATCTGCTTCAGATCTGACTGATTTCAATCAAATCGGCTGAGAATCCATTGATTTATTGATTTTGGATTTGCTCCATTATTCATCAATTTATTAATTAAAATAATCAATAATTGATTTTTGGGGCTTTCTGACCTGAGTGATGGAAAATCACTCAAAACTAGGAAATAGTGGGTCCATGGGTTTACATGGTGCTCTTAGCTTGAAAATGAGCACCTACATGACTGGAACCGATTATTTGGCCCACTTTTATTACAAAATCAATTTTTCCAATTAAACTATTAAAAATTAGCCTAAGTTTTGGAAAAATTAAAATTTAATAAAAAACACTGAAAAAACTGAAAAAACTGAAAAATTGAAAAATTGAAAAACACCTAGGGGGACTTAGACATGTTCATATGACTCAAAAATGATGTCTAGCATGCTTATACATTGACACATAGACTCTAATAGCTTTACTCCCAAATTCTATTAGTTCATACTCCAGCTTCACTCTCTCTAAGTCTTTGATAGGTGCATTACCTAGAGGTTGCTTGGTTGCTTCCAACCAAGTCAAACGTCTATGAAGAATTTCCAGGATATCCTCGGTCTTGTCTAAAAAATAAGAAGTTGTACTCACAATCTCCTCCAACCTTGCTTCTATTAGCCGAACTTTCAACATCTCATCTGCTATTTGGAGCTGCATCTGATAAATTTTACTTCTGAGCATGAGGGAATGCTTTTTCAATGGCTCAATATCCGTTCTTTGCTCATTTGCTACTTTTAATAAAACTTCCAATGAATCCTTGTAGGCCTCAAATGCTGCTACTTGGGATTCATGATGCTTGGCTTTCCCCTCAGCAGTAGTCTTCTGTAGTTCCAATTCTGCAACCTTATTTTCCAAACTTCCTTTCTCCTTACTCAACTCTTCATTTGATGGTTCCAAACTGTCCCATTCTAAGATTTGATGTCTCTGCTGAAGTCTTTCAAAATATGATAAGGTAGCCTCATATTTTCTTTTGGATTCTCTCCTTACCTTTTCTTCTTTCCTCAATACTTCCTTCATTTCGGCCATCTTTCCCTTGTATTGCTCAATGTTTTCCATAAGCCTTTCCACATTGTGAGCATTTTCATAGGCATTTGCAATGCCCATAGAAGTCAATTTCTTAAGGTGCTCTTCTACATTCTTCATGATTGTTCTCTCCGTCACTATGGTCACCGCTGGCTGAGTTCCTATCCTCAAAGTTGTCTCTGTCCTCCATGTAATAGATTTCATTTTAGGATCAAAAGGAATATGCTCTAAACATGACACATTGTATTGCTTTCATGGTGTTAAAGCTACGATCCCATTTCAACTATGGGAACATGACCCCCTGTAAGGATGCTGCTAGATGTGGCTGACAGGTTATCTGGATTATCCCGCACATGGCTTTGCTTTGGACCTCCACCACCTTGAACTTCTTCATTATCCTGGCCTTTCCCTTTTGGAAGCCCTCCTGTATCCTGCATGCCTTGATCAGAGCTTGAATCTCCTTTAGCCATGGCTTTCTCCAACTCTGCCATTTTCTTCAAAACAACCTTTGTGCTCTTTTGTTTAACAGCTTCTGCCTAATCCTTCTGTGCTTCTTCTGCCAACAACCTTTTTGCTCTTGCTACAAGCCTATGAGTGCTTTCCTCTTATGCCTTCTTTGCAGCTTCCTCATCTCCTTCTTTTGGTTTTGGGTTATTGTTGCTACTTCCTTTAGCTCCAAATGTCTTTCCTTTTAACCTCTTGCTCAAGGCTTCCATACAATAGACATTTCTGAATACTTGTTCTTCTTTATCTATATAGTCTGCATACTCAAAATTTACCTTGTGAGCATCCTTGTGAGCTGACACCTTTCCTTGTGACTCATTCTTATGGA
The DNA here is from genome assembly GCA_001517045.1 of Pseudotsuga menziesii. Taxonomy (NCBI): domain Eukaryota; kingdom Viridiplantae; phylum Streptophyta; class Pinopsida; order Pinales; family Pinaceae; genus Pseudotsuga; species Pseudotsuga menziesii. Next base: position 107,416 of record LPNX010183570.1, read on the forward strand.
ATATTTCCAGCTCTTTGATGAAATCTGGAACGCTTTTGACTTTGTTGAACTTGTAACTTCCCACGTAAAAAGGTACGGGTGGAAAAACAGTTTTCTTAATATCAAACAAATGGTTTCCAAAGCCATATAGGAATACTTGTCTGGCTGCTTCCTCCAGTACTATGTAGTTAGTTGCATACTTGGGAAGCAGTGAGGGTGCTCTGGTGCCTCCATACATTCTCAGATAAGTGCCCTCTTTGGTGAAAAAATAGTCACCATATTCTTTTATAGGTCTATTTCTCCTTCTGATAGACATGGAGAGTCTTCTAAAAATATTAACTTATACAGGGGCCTTATGAATTCTTCACAAATTAACTGATAATGATTGTGATATTTGTGTGCTCCCATAATCTGGTATGCAACGTAAATAGGATCCTTCCCCTCTATCCATACACAATTTAGCTTCTCAAACTGGTGCATATAGAGTACACAATCGATCAAGAAGGATGACATAAAGAATTCTGATTTGTTCTGCTTCAAACCCTCCTGGGCTGCCTTGATACACTTGGACAAGTTCTGCACAGTTAAAAATTGTTCCCTCCATAGCTACATAATGCATGAGGGGAATCCAACCGAAATTATACATTTTCGTAATTAAGAATGGTACTAGGGGATTGACATTATCAGAGAGATCAATCCAAATTCTTCATTGCAGCACGAGTACATCCTGACAGCAGCAAACTACTTCACCAGATGGGTGAAATCCATCTCATTACGAAAAGTAAATGAAGATGCAGTTATGGATTTCTTGGAAGACCATATTATGACCAGGTTTGGGGTTCCAATTTCCCTGGTTTTTTATAATGCTTCATATTTTTCATTTATTAAATTGACTGCATTTGCAAATGAGAAAGGAATTAAGCTACAATATTCTAATAACTACTATCCACAAGGTAATGGTCTAGCAGAATCTACAAATAAAAACCTCATTAGGATTTTGAAGAAAACAGTCATAGAAAATCAAAGGAGGTTGCACCTAGCTTTTCCTAATGCACTTTGGGCTGATAGAGTCACACTCAAGAACTCCTTAGGTATGTCACCCTATACTCTAGTCTACATGAAAGAAGCTATCATGCCTCCCAATATTCTGTTGCCATCCTCTCAACTAGCCCAAGCTTCTAAAGGAACTGGCAATGAAGTTCTGCAAATCCAAATCAAAATCTGCTAAAGTTAGAGGATTCTAGATCCAAATCGAGAGAAAGGTTTAAGCATCAACATGAAATGGTGAAGATATGGTTTGATAAGCACAAAGCCGGAAAGAAGGAATTTGAAGTAGGTGATTTGGTTCTTAAATGGGATCACTCGCATGATGAGAAGGGAAAGCACACTAATTTTTTCAGCAATTATGGATAGGCACTTTTCAGATTGCAGAGAAGTTAGGCCCCTCAACCTATAAATTGCAAGATTTACAAGGGTGGGAAGAGGACTTGCCAGCCAATGGTTTAGTTCTCAAACCATATTTTTCTTAATACTTTTTGAGTTTTCTTTGTACATAAATAAAACTTTTGACTGTTTTTCAGTTTTGTTTTTCTTAGATTAGTTATGATTGTTTTACGTTTTTATTTTCTTGATTTTATGTTTTAAATAAGCCAGCACAACTTCTGATTTTGGAGTTCATCAGATTTCTGGGTAAACTAGGAATCTTTTGACCAAAAAACTGCTTGCTATTTGTACATACATGATGCTTAAGGATCCTTTAAGATTAGCAAATTATCTGAATAGATTATGAACACATTGAAGTCCTATTTAATCACTGTAAAATAACTAAGGTCAGAAAAGTCCAGAATACTATTTTGAGGCTCCATTCATTTCACACTAAAGTCTGTCCTAGGAAGCTAATAGCAAAAGACCTATGGAGAGGAAGCAGGGTGAGTAGTTGTATGGTATTTAAATGATCCCATGCCACAAATGAAATCCAAAAGGCTAGAACAGTCAAGTCTCACAGAAAGAAAGCATACATCAAAAGGACATACTGAATAAAATCAGTTTGGATAATATTGCTCGAAGGTTCTTCTCCGTCCGTGTGCTGAAAGCAAAATATCTCTCACACAAAAGGACAATATGGATGGAAGAACCTAAAGCAAATTCCAAAAAGAAAGAAACCTGGGAGGACTCAACAAGATAGAAGTCCAAAAGCATCAAAAGAATGCGAAATGGCATGGGAATGAGTAAAAAACGAATATATATGTTCACAATCTATTACAATCCCGTGGTGTCTAAGTTGGAAGCTATCCGAAGGAAGAGGTAAAATAAACTTCATATCTTGGCCTCAGAAGAGTTCTTGAGACTTGGAAATCCTGGTTCTCTTATCCCATTAGACCATAATCAATGTTAAAAGTTCATAAATCTTGTATTCTAGAAAATCTAGGCATCTTAAAGGAATCTAATAAAATGGTCTAATAGGATACTTTAAAGCAGTTGCTGCTGCAAAAGTCAGTTTTTCAGAGATCCGTGTCCACCAGTTAGTCGCCAATTGTTGCCACTGCAACAATTCCCAAAAATATTTTTTGAAGATATTTTTTGGCCCCCCTTTGAAGATCTTAGTTTGCCTTTGTTTTTATTGCCATTTTGATTTTCCTGTTCACCATGAATTTTCAAAAAAAAATTGTTTTCCACCAAGGAAGAAAGTCCAATTTTGATCCACAGCAACGAACGGTTCCTCAGTTTCAAGCCGCTACAACAGACTGTTATTTTTCTTCGAGTAGCAACATCGGGCCCAATTATGGTTTGCGAGCTGCTACAACGATTTGTTGTTTTCTTTCTTTCCCGTAGCAGATGAATTGTCGTGTGCAAGCCGCTATAGCAGACCATTTTTTTGTTTTAAACCGTCATTTTAAAGCCTCCGCTACAGTGAAAATCATTGAGAGTAGCACCCGCTACAAGGGGGGGTTTGTTTCTCCCTTTGAATTAAGTCCTCGGGAGCCGCTATGGCGGACGTTTCCCTTAGTGTGAGCTGCTACGGCGAGCCATTTTGAAATTTCGAATCGCTATGACGAGTATGCTCATTTTTTCACCACCGTTGAAGTGAAAGGATTTTCAATATGTATGGGCCGCTATGGCGGGTACTATTCTATTTTGCGAGTTGTCATCCATTTACAATTGCTACAGCAGAAATAATTGTAAGTCACACCCATCACGGTGGCGGACTTCGCGGTTCATTTTTATTTGACATCTGGGAGTTTCTTCCTATTTGACCCGCTATGGCGGGGTGTTCTGCATATTTTGTTGCGGAGTTATTGTCCGATACGTTGTCGTGGAAGGTTCTTGAGTTTCGAGCCTCTATTATGGATGCATTGTTGTTTTCTCTCCGATGTGATTTTTATCACTAAGCCATAAGGAGATTGCGGGGGAATTATGAAGTGTGAGCCGCCGTTGCGGATGGAGTTGGATGTTCAAGCTGCCATGTCGGGGAGTTTTCCATGATGACTTAAGTTCTCCATCCCACAGTTCGTTTGAATCCATAGGTGTTTGGGGTTCGCACATGTAAGTTTTAATTGGAAATTAAAAGCCCGAAAATCCTATTTATTTGCCCAATTCGAAGTCTTTTTACATTTTGTTTTTAAGGAGTCGGTTGGAATTTGGAGAACGCTTTTTATTGAAGCTTATTGCGCGGTTTTTTCGATGGAGCTCACGTGGCTCGTGCTCGTTAGTCCTTCTCAGTTGTGTGGCGTTCTTTTTGACCGGACAGGTAGGTTTCTCATCCCTTTTCCAGTAAATGATTTGTTAAAACTTGCAAACTGTCCTTCGTCGTTGGTGGGTTAGGTTTTGGCCCGGTTTATAAGGGGTTTTTTGAGCCCATTTTTCCCCTTTAGGTTTGGTCGTTTTCATGTTAGGTTGGCCCTGGTGGTAACCCGTATGCTTATACATAAGTGTTTTCTACCCAGTCGGTTAGGTTAACGATAGGTGTTTAGAGAACCAGTTTTGTCACCAGCCATGAAGTTCGCCAATACACCTCCCGTAGGCATTGGTAAGAGCCGTGTTTTCCATGGTTCGCTTAGAAGCAACGAATGGTTAGTTTGTATGTTTTACCCATGGCAAATTGGGCCTGGTTATGCCCTGAGATACCACCACCACAATCCAAGTTTTTTTGTACCTATGAGAGAGTTAGGGCCGTTTTGAGGGTTTCAATTTTTTAAAATAGAGCTTGGATTTTTTAACAGTGGTTGCCCGTATTTCAGTAGGGTTTTTCTAACCGTAACCTTGAACCGTGTTTCGTATTGTTGTTTCTAATGAAAGGAACTGATAGGGTAAGGAAGCTTTAGGTTTTTTATGCTGCATACATATGTTTGGTTTCACTTACATTGATTATATGGGTGCTAATACAAGTCCGTTTTGTAGGTACTGTTTACTGCCGAAACCATGCTGAAGAAAGGGAGGAAGAAGCTTAAAATCGCTGAAAGCGATTTTGACACAGATATTGTCGAAGTCCCTCTAGCGGTAAAAGCTGAGATAGTATACGGAGACACTAAAGAAATTACAGGGGTAGAGCATGAACTAAAATGGGGCTAGATCTATCCTACAATGGCTGAGAGAAAAGTGCCAGAAGCTGAATTGGGGGATCTAGCTCTGTACGAGAATATTTTGAAGTCTGGGTTAACCAAAATAGCCACTAAGACAGAGGTTTTTCCATGCGCAAAGGTCATTGGATGGTTGTTGTCAGAAATAGACACTTTAGGGATGATAATAAATGATGAAGAGGGAAAGCCTGTTCCATCATTCGCACCAGCAGTCATTTCAAAAGCATACACTCTACCAGAGGTAGAAATAAGGGTGACAATAGATTGGGTCAAGAGTTTGAAGTTTGACTATACAACCACAGTAAAGGGGATGATGACTGAGGGAAAGAACTTCAGACATAAACAGCCAGGAGAATATGAAATGAATCATCTTCGAACCCCTTTCAAAATAGTAGCATTAATGTTAAGCAGGCTGTATGGTAGGCCTGATCGAAAAATGTATAATTTCAGTTGGATTCCCCTCATGCATTATGTAGCTATGGAGGGAACAATTTTTAACTGAGCAGAACTTGTCCAAGTGTATCAAGGCAGCCCAGGAGGGTTTGAAGCAGAACAAATAAGAATTCTTTATGTCATCCTTCTTGATCGATTGTGTACTCTATAAGCACCGGTTTGAGAAGCTAAATTGTGTATGGATAGAGGGGAAGGATCCTATTTACATTGCATACCAGATTATGGGAGCCCACAAATATCACAATCATTATCAGTTAATTTGTGAAGAATTCATAAGGCCCCTTGTATAAGTTAATCTTTTTAGAAGATTGTCCATGTCTATCAGAAGGAGCAATAGACCTATAAAAGAATATGGTGACTATTTTTTCACCAAAGAGGGCACTTATCTGAGAATGTATGGAGGCACTGGAGCACCCTCACTGCTTCCCAAGTATGCAACTGACTACATAGTACTGGAGGAAGCAGTCAGACAAGTATTCCTAGATGGATTTGGAAACCATTTGTTCGATATTAAGAAAACTGTTTTCCCACTAGTACCTTTTTACGTGGGAAGTTACAAGTTCAACAAAGTCAAAAGTGTTCTGGATTTGGTCAAAGAGCTGGAAATCTTCCATAGGAATGAGTCACAAGGAAAGGTGGCAGCTCACAAGGTAAATTTTGAGTATGCAGACTATATAGATAAAGAAGAGCAAGTATTCAGAAATGTCTACTGTATGGAAGCCTTGAGTAAGAGGTTAAAAGGAAAGACATTTGGAGCTAAAGGAAGTAGCAACAATAACCCAAAGCCAAATGAAGGAGATGAGGAAGCTGCAAAGAAAGTATAAGAGGAAAGCAATCATAGGCTTGCAGCAGGAGAAAAAAGGTTGTTGGCAGAAGAAGCACAGAAGGATCAGGCGGAAGCTGCTAAACAAAAGAGCACAGAGGTTGTTTTGAAGAAAATGGCAGAGTTGGAGAAAGCCGTGGCTAAAGGAGATTCAAGCTCTGATCAAGGCATGCAGGATATAGGAGGGCTTCCAGAAGGGAAAGGCCAGGATAATGAAGAAGTTCAAGGTGGTGGAGGTCCAAAGCAAAGCCCTGTGCGGGATAATCCAGAGAACCTGTCAGCCACATCTAGCAGCATCCTTACAGGGGGTCATGTTCCCATAGTTGAAATGGGATCGTACCTTTAACACCATGAAAGCAATACAATGTGGCATGTTTAGAGCATATTCATTTTGATCCTAAAATGAAATCTATTACATGGAGGACAGAGAAAACTTTGAGGGTAGGAACTCAGCCAGCAATGACCATAGTGACGGAGAGAACAATCATGAAGAATGTAGAATAGCACCCAAAGAAATTGGCTTCTATGGGCATTGCAAATGCTTATGAAAATGCTCACAATGTGGAAAGGCTTATCATAAAACATTGAGCAATACAAGGGAAATATGGCCGAAATGAAGGAAGTATTGAGGAAAGAAGAAAAGGTAAGGAGAGAATCCAAAAGAAAATATGAGGCTACCTTATCATATTTTGAAAGACTTTAGCAGAGACATCAAATCTTAGAATGGGACAGTTTGGAATCATCAAATGAAGAGTTGAGTAAGGAGAAAGGAAGTTTGGAAAATAAGGTTGCAGAATTGGAACTACAGAAGACTACTGCTAAGGGGAAAGCCAAGCATTATGAATCCCAAGTAGCAGCATTTGAGGCCCAGAAGGCTTCATTGGAGTTTTATTAAAAGTAGCAAATGAGCAAAGAACGGATATTGAGCCATTGAAAAAGCATTCCCTCATGCTCAGAAGTAAAATTTATCAGATGCAGCTCCAAATAGCAGATGAGATGTTGAAAGTTCGGCTAATAGAAGCAAGGTTGGAGGAGATTGTGAGTACAACTTCTTATTTTTTAGATAGGACCCAGGATATCCTGGAAATTCTTCAAAGACGTTTGACTTGGTTGGAAGCAACCAAGCAACCTCCAGGTAATGCACCTATCAAAGACTTAGAGAGAGTGAAGCTGGAGTATGAACTAATAGAATTTGGGAGTAAAGCTATGAAAGAATTGGTAAAGGAAGTCCAGAGGATTAAAGGTGTTTGCACATAATTTTGTAGAAAGGTGCTCACAACTTACAACCGTTGCTAAACATCTGCAAAAAAGAGGTTAGAAGAATTACTTGAGCATGAAGAATATTTAAAACAATTGCAGGTTAGATGGCAAGAGGATGAACTGGCTATTCAATTGATCAAAAGTTTAAATGAGAAAGTACTAAAAAAAAAAAATCTTGTTGAACCAAAAAAAACAATGTAACTTTAAACTTTGGATTTCATATTCAAAATATATCCTCTTTACAATAATTAACCCATAAACTTCAAAAATGTACTATGAACTCCTACCCTCCACTGAAACCATGTTTTACAATAATCAACCCATAAACTTCAAAAATGTACTTTAAATTCCTACACCATTTTCCCTTTTGGCCAAAAGTGTTATTCCTTTTTCCAAAACCAAATAAATAATATTTCCTTATCCCCTATCCATCTTGTTGAGATACTGTGGCACGCCACTTAAAGCTTTCTAATCATAGGAACATGCTTTCTCCATAAAAATAATCAATAAATCAACCTATAGTGAATACGTTTTAAAGATATTATGTTTGAAAGATATTCATCTTTATGTCATAATCAAAACATTGGCATCTTTATACAAAGAAACACAAATATATTGCAAAGAGCATTCTAAACTTTAAAAAAGAATGAAAATTTAATGAAAATATTAGAATATGAAAAGTAATACAAACTAGCAATAGCCCCAAAAAGGTGCAATAATACGTTGATAGGTTATTGTCAAAGGGTTAAATGGTTGAAAATGGGGAAACTAAAATTAAATTTGTGTTTTGAGGAAACAAAACCCCAAAAAATGCATGGACTAAATTTTTTCCATGGTGTAGATCTGACCTTCTACCTTGAGTACCATAACAAATGAGCTACCAATTTAGCAGGGAAGGCCAAGGAAGGGTCAATTTTAAAAATCCTTTCCAGGGTATCCTTTTAGAAAATTGGACTTTATGAAACTTTCATCTCCTTTTTAACTATAGCATTGAATAAAGGATTAACGAATGGTGGAAAGCTTATTTTGGTCTCGAAGATAAACTGTAAACCAGCCAACCTAGTCATGTGGGAAAAAAAAGAAGTCCCTCTTCGAAACTTTTATCATCCCCATTATCTTATGTGGTTGTGAAGTATGGGGGTGCATCCTTTCTACAGAATCTTGGAGGAAGATTGAGCAAATACAATAGTGTTTTATAACTTATAACCTCAAAATTAAAAGTTATACACCTTATCCTATTCTACTAATAGAAGTGGGTATTTCCCCCATCAAGATCATGGCTATGACTAGGTACTTGATGTACAAGCACAATATAAATAACATGGGAAATGAGAGACTTGCTAAAATTGCTTTAAACTCAAATTAAAACCAACTACGCCTCAAGCAGAGTTGGTGTAAAGATACAATTACTTGGTTAAACCATTGGGGCGTTAATGAAAATGACACTTTGCGGAACTTCGATAATGTCAAAAAGATTATTACTTCTAAGTTCAAAGACAAATTGTGGTGCAAGGAAAATTTAGTAGTTAAGAGAAAATTAAGATACTATAAGGAGGTCGTTAACCCTAATTTGGAAGATTAGAAGTATCTCTTGGTAGTAACTAGTTCAAGGAAGAAAATTAATATAGGAAAGATTAGAATGAACTCGAATGAGCTCTAAAGCGAAACTGAGAATTGGTATATTCCTAAAACTCCATGGACAGAAAGGGTTTGCCATCTTTGTGAGTCTTTAAGCATTGAGGATGAAAATAAATTTCTCTTAAAGTGCCCTGCTTACACCCACATTAGACCTGAGTTTCATAGTATTTTCTACAATACAAACCTTTCTAACCTCCTAACTTTCCAACACTATAGTGAGCTCAGAAATCTTCTCGCCAAGATTTTTTAGCATTGGAACAAACTTTTAAAGCAAACTAAGTAACCCCCTTCTAAAGGTATGATAGGGCAAAGTTGTTCTCAATGGACATTAATCATCATCATCAACATACAGAGTATTTTTGCCACATTTTCTTTTATATATTTACTAAAATATTTGGCTAAAAACTTGCAAAGAGCATACTGTTGATTAGATCCTAAAAAGGTGAAGATGTGCTATTGTAGATTTTGTTGCTATTGTAAGTCCAACAAAAACATCTAGAACATGGATTTTGAATAGTTTTCCATGTGACACAATTGTGATTGCAGCATAGTTACTAGATATGACCATATATGTGCTTGGGGTGCAGAAATATAGCCCAAACATGGATATGGCCATACTTTTTGAACTTTATGGATATGATAGTTAAGAAAAAAAATCTTAAGAAACAATATGTTGGCCTTCATCTGGAATCGATATTATTTGTAACGGCTATGATTTCTGACATGCAAGTTGCTATGTTAAACTCTGTTTTAATCCCCTTGGCATGGCTATAGTTTTTTCTTACAAAATTGTGGCATAGTTGGGTTCTATATAGGTTAGCTTGTATTTGAAAATTCTCATTTCTCGGTCAGGCATATTCTTGTCATTTGACCTTTGACTACACATCAAGGATTAATTGTAGCCCCTATTTTTCGTGTTTCTTCATCCTTGGCCTGCAGTGTTACATGGGGACACATACCTGAACCTTGGGGACAAAGAATATCCCTTTCTCAATTATGAAAAAATATAATTGCATACAAGATGTTGAAAAGGAAATTTGTTCAGTGTAACTTAGGACATATTGTCCAAGCTTTGCATTTAAAGTGACAACTTGGTGGAGTTAAATTCAAGTCCTAAGTTTCACCAACTAAAGTACACTAAATTATAATTTTTATAACTTTGGTATACTATAATTTTTAAAATTTTGGATACCAAAGAGACCGTCCTATTATGTCTTAGTGTACATAAAGAAACATCAAAAGTATTTGTAACTTTTTATTTTTATTTTTGAGACCATGTTGGTAAATTACACTACAACACAATTTTTTCAATGATCTTATTACATATTATTCCACATAAGTGTACACAAAATGGGACCATCTTGGTAAATTACACTACAACACAATTTTCTCAATGATCTTATTACATATTATTCCACATACATATAGACAAAATGATTTATTGTGCACTTTGACTTCACAATGAGGATGCTTCAACTTGTCTTCATAGTCCATCATTTCCCCTTTGTAGGGATATTTCGAACAATGATTAGAAATAATAACCTAATCAAATACTCTAGTAAATCTCTTCTGATATATTGTTAACTTGTCTTCATAGTCAATCATTTCCCCTTAGAAGGGGTATTTCCAACAATAATTAGAATTAATAACCTCATCAAATACTCTACAATAATTAGAAATAATAACCTCATCAAATACTCTACTAAATCTCTTCTTATATATTGTTAACATTTTGTTGGAAAATCATTATTTATATTCATGGATTATCTTAATTGGTACTTTTCTTGATCTCATTATCTCAAGAGATGGCAGTTTGACATGGTTTTGGCATAATTTATTCCACTGAAACAAATATGATAACCTAATATGCTAAAATTCCACTTGGACTCCATTTCGAGTGCCAAAACTTTTGTATTATGTTTTCCCTTTTTAGTTTAAGATGTTAGCTAAAATTAAATTTAAAATAAAATTCTGAAACCTTTAGAAAATGATTGTAGACTGTAGCATTTTGTTTCTCCATTTAAAAAATTGTGCCACCGCAATTTTCTTGTTATCTTTACCAATGGCCTTTAGTTTGTAATTTTATTTCTCACCAGTATACTAAACACCCTCATTGCACAATTTGTGGGCAGATTTATGAGTAGAATTTGCCAGCAATACATTTTTTTCTTAAAACTATGACTATTATGCAAAATCAAAAGGTACATATGCTTCCCCCCCCCCACACTATATATATATATAATGGTTGGTTAGTTAGATAGCTTACAGAGGGTGGTCTATATCAACTATCATCCATTGAATTTGAAACATTAGGAGTTGAGATGGCTACCCAAAGACATTATTGTTGACTTTTGATCCTTTATGGAAATTGTGTAGGTTCAGTGTGTGATATCCTTTGATCATATATTTGCCTGTGTATTTTGAGCTCAATTGATAATAATATTCATACTGTAAGATAGTTCGAAGCTAAGATGGAAACTTAATTGTTATGGCACTTAATTATGCAAGTCCATAATAGGAATACAAATCTCGTGTGAGGTTGTGTAGATATTAATGGGTTTTGTGCTAGTAATCCCTTAGTGTTGAGTTGTTTCTATGTGTGGTTGGATGTTAGGTTGTTGTCAGTCATCCATAGTCCCATTATAGTTTCCATGGCCAACAATTCCATTATGATTTTTATTGTCTTTCTTGTGCATCTACATTTTTGCATGATTTTAATCTAGTGACAAAACACATATTTAACGAGTTGCATTGTAAGAATTGGTAACATTCATCAAAATTTTCAATAACATCTAATGAGAGTGTGGTTTAATAAAAAGTAGTGAGATGATTGAGTTTGTATTAAATTGGAGACCCAGGATGGGTATGGTCGTAAACTTTTCCTTGTAAATATATAAGTATTTCTCAAAAGAAAATAGAGTCACAAAAAATTTCTACATATATAAGAGAGTACAAATCCTTCAAATTTCCCCTATTTCACAAGTTGAACTGATTGACACACTATCTTTTTCATTTTCTTGGTATTTTAGGGTAATAAAAAAAATAAATAGATGCCCATTCTAATGATAAGGATAAAAGATAATGAGCATGCTCTTGTCCAAATATATATTTATTGTCTGAGATTATATTAGGAACTAATCCATTATGAATTGTGTGGCAAATGTACAGTCAAGTGAAATAAAAGCAATATAGCACATTGTTGGTCTTATTTTGTTTGTAGATTGCTTTAGTGGAAATCATTTCCAATGAGCCTCTCTCCCATTTGTGCTTTAGTGAGAAAAGGAGTAAAGGAAAAAAAATCATTTATAATAATATTAAGCCATGTTCTGTGTGTAAAACTATACATATTAATAGGGTGTTTTCTCCATATAGATAGATTGTAATACCTCCAGTTTGACCCTTGTAATGTATTGAAATAGATTATGTAAAA
>LPNX010183575.1:0-12052 GCA_001517045.1 Pseudotsuga menziesii
ATGCAATTTAAAATTGTACTTACAGTCAATTAAATTAGATTGAATTGTAGATTGTAAATTCTTGCAAACTTGTAAATTTTTTTTACACACGTTTAATCAAATTTAAAATTGTAATTGTAAATTATGTTAAAAATTGTAAGTTGCGTTCGATTGACAATTTTGCAAACTTGTAATCTTTTTTACAAATGAAAGAAAATTTAAAATTGCGAAGGTAGTTTGCAACTAACTTATATTACATTGTAAAGTTGTAAATTTGCAACTAACTAACTAACTAATTTGCAACTAACTAACTAACTATAACTTGTAAATTTATTTTAAACTATAACTATAAATTTTAAGCTTTAAACTATACTTGCAAATAATTATTTAAACATTTAACAATCCATCATGTTCAAAAAATAGTCCATAGATAACAACATATATATATCGATAATCATATAGTCCAAAATAATAAAGTCCACAAATAACAAAGTCTAAAGGGAACCCCCAGGCCAATCATCCAAAGATAGATCATCACGACCACTACGGTCGACTGCAGTATGCCCCTAGCCTTCCTCAACCGCCCGACGAAGAAGAGAGTCCAGGTCTGACAACTGCAGAAGTTAAAAGCGTGAACTCTGCAAGTCAGTTACATCCCACATATTTAAATTACATGTACAAGGTGACAAAATTAAATATATATATGAAACATAAATCTATGAACTCACCTTGGTGGATTTGAGTGTCAGATCTGGGATGCTGTGACCTGCCTGCCTAGATGGGCCTTCACCAACAACCAGCTGGTGAGCGGCAACCCACTCATGTGTAAACATCAAGGCAGCTCCAACACCCTCATCTGCAGCTGTATGTATCTCATCTGCAGCTGTATGTATCTGTGTCTATTTCCATGACATGAAAATTTAGTTATATTAATTAATTACAATTTGAACTTGAGAATTACAATTTGACCATGTAAATTATAATGTGATGATAAATGTGCAAACAATTTGAACATAAATAACTTACCTCGTCGACTGGTGTGCTGTGAGTGGGAGACGGGCAAGACTATGTACAATCCTGTGCGGGACCCTTGCCTTTATCCTGTACAATCTGAACAAGATAAATGACGAAAGTTAGAAGAAACCATTTAGTATTACGTGTACAACAATTGACTGATTATGAAATTCAAATTAAGGATGAATGTTAACTCATACCTCATCGACGTTCCCTGTCAGAACGTGGGCAGGACCTCCAACAGATGCGTCACTGGCAAAAAGGACCTCCATGAAAGTGGGCTCCTACATGGAGATATAACACAAAGCAACGTATTAGTTCAAAATATGATTCATTTGAGGATACATTACAATCAAGACAATCAAATGACGACATACAATTTGATATTAAAACATTCAAATGAATACGTAATTGTATAAAGATATACCTGTCCCGTCGGTCGAGGCCTGCATCTCTGCTGCAGTCGAAAATATGCATCTCAGGCTGTGATAGCATACTTCGCCAGTGTCTGGAGATCGAGAAGGCAGATAACATCATCTTCCGCCCACTGTAGCTCAGGATCTATAGGTGCGGTGGGTGGTCTGGCTCTCTCTGCCTGGAAAACCATCAGGGCACCATGAATTGCCATGCGTGTGGCCTGTGCCAGTGAACTCCGCTCCTCAGTCCCCAACTTGGACGGATCGCTGACGTCCTCTGTCCTAAGAAAGGTCCTACTAGGGATGCCTACCAAACGCTCTGGCTCCTGCTGAGCTACAGGGTCTCTGCTAGCCCCGGGACGCATCGCACTACGTCCCCCACCAGCACCATAGAAGTTCGAGGGTGTGCTGGTGTAATCTGGGTGCATCCCCAGGACAAACTCTGCATATATATGTTTTGCAAAGTACAGTGGGACCTGGTGATGGTGGGGAAACATGCCCCACACTCCAATGAATCTGTCATAAACAAAAGGCGATGTAGCCTCTAGCTTAAACTCCCTGAGTCTAAGCAGTTGACCAGCAATGCGGTCAGGAGGGATATCAAAGAGTGTTCCCTTCACATCAGCGTCTCTAGTGGCATCTCTCACTGCAGGCCATTTATCAGGCCCCATCACATTATCCCTTCTACTCTAGCATGCCACTGCCCAAAGGGAACCCAATGGTCCAATGGATTTGTAGATCTTCAGTAGATCGTTTACTGCTTCTAACATGATCCACATCGAAGCAGATGTGGGAGAGCTGGATGCAACAGAACGGATGCTAGACTGCAAGCGGTCATGCTACGCCTCCATGTCCCGCAATGTGATGCAGGCGACCTCATCATCCCAGGTTGCTGCCCGAGGAGGGTCAACGCCCTGGTCAGCATCTACGTGACCTAAAAATTGGATGAAAACATAAATGTCAGTCAAAATACATATATTAACTGTAGCTGTATTTGAAATCAATAAAAATTAAAGGTACTGACAACTGGAAAAAAAAAGTGCATTTAATATACTTTCGGGGGGAGCCTCCCCAACGATAGCAGCAGTAGTGTCATCATTGATATCACCCAATGAAATGCTGCCAGAGTGGCTACCACTGGGCTCCCCAGCAGGGGCATGTGGCGTTGCAGGATGCCTAGGCGGAGCACCTACAGTGAAAATATAAATGTATACAAGTTAATGATTAAATATACACATGTGAAAGAATTTAATTTTATGTAACTGACAACAAAGAGTACATCATGCACAGTGGTATACTTACCAGTCCTCTGACGACTCCCGCTACGAGGGTTCACCGCAGATCCACCAGAACTATGCCTACGACGGAGCGAAGAGCCCCGTTGTGCAGACGCATCTGCATGAAATAAGACATATATGGTGATAAAATATTATTTAAAAAAAAAAATTCAATCTAAATATACGCATTTAAAAATGAATAATTCATTAATTACAAAATTCATCATTGCAAAATAACTGTAATCACTTGGAAACATTATATAAGATAATTTTTTCACATGCATACCTACTTGGAAAATACATCAAAATGTTGTACAACTAAAATACGACATGTCAATTGGATGACACAAAATTGGTAGTTAAGGGGTTATGGGGTTTATATTTTAGGCATTTATGAGATATGGATGAATCGCTTATAGGGATTAGGTGTCAAATAGTTTTTAATGAAGGGGTTAGGGTCTTTAGGTCTTTCTTTAGGTGTTAATGGTTTTAAGATCATATACGTAGGGATTACCTGGTAGGTGCTTTAATAGGGTTAAGGGATTTAAGGGTAAGGGGTTAGTTGATTCTAGGGGATTATGGATTAGGGGTATTATAGCTGAATGGATTGTTCACGCATAATTGACATGTTTGAATGGGGTATTAATTAGATTTTTTTGTCATGATTGAATTGGTTATCATGGTTGACCCCGATGGTACGATTGATTGGAGTGCATGGTTGAACTAGTCACCATGGGTGACGAAGGGTATAATGGTTGACTTGTTTAACTTTGGTTGGTCATGGTTGTTTATGGTTAATAACAGTTGATAGTGTTTGACTATAATTGACCATTTTAACTATACTTGATAAATAGATTACCATGGTTGACTAGAGTTGACTTTGGTATACTATGTTTAAACATGACTATGTTGCATTGTGACATTCATCTTAGTTGCCTTTGGTTGATTATGGTTGACCTTGGTTGACCATGATTTGTTGTGGTTGACTGTGTGGTTGACCATGGTTGACCATCAAGCTTAATGACAGGGACGACACTCCCTCCCATCGTTTCAGTAAAATCTGTACAATAACTTCCACATTCTCAGACTTGGCATTGGAATTAATGCCTCTCCTGGGATCGTTGACACTCTTGCACAACTTTGGAAGATGAACACATAGTCCAAAAGGTGCAATTCACATGTTCAGACTTCACGGTCTAAACCATTGTCAAACATGGCCAACCATAATCAAACATATTCAACCATATTCAGGCATGGGCAACCATAGTCAAACATAGTCAACCATGGATAATCATATTTGAACATGCTCAACTATGTTCAACTACAGTCAATCATGGAAAATGATATAAACAATGTTGCATTATGGAAGTTAACGCCTCAATGTGACAATTTAGGTCACGTTGTGACAATGTACATCACGTTGTGACAATGTATGGCACATTCTAACAATTAATGTCGCATTATCACAATTTATGTTCCATTGTGACAATTTATTTCACATAGTGACAATGTATGTCACATTGTCACAATTAATGTCACATGTCAATTATCATTTCATTGTGACAATTAATGTTGCATTGAGAGAACGTCCAACATCACATTGCGACAACTAACATAACATTGTGAAAACATGTTTGACTATGGTTAAACATTTCAATGTTTGACCATATGTGGCCATGGTTTACTATTGTAAAAAATGATCAACTATGGTGAAACATAGGCATAATTGGTTGACCAATGTTAATCTATATTAGCCTTAGTAAAAAATAACTATCGTCAACCAAAGTCAATGGTTACCATGTTCAATTATGGTTAAACATAGTCATACATGGTCAGACATTGTTAAACATGGTAAAGCATGGTCAACCATGTCAATGTTTGACCATGGTTGACCATGTTTCACCTTGGCCAAATATGCTTAAAATAAGGTCACTTATGGTCAACCATAGGCATACATGGTTGACCATTGCCAATGATCAACTATGATCAAACATTACTTGTCATGGTCAATGATGGTGAAGCATGTTTGACTATATGAATGATGCTCGAAATGGTTTGTCATCGTAGACTATGGTCAAACATGATTTTACATAGCAAATTATGGTCAAACATAGTCATACATTGTCAACCATGGTCATATGTGGTCAACTATGGTCAAACATGGGAAAACATCATTGGTTTTGGTTAACCATGGTTTTAATTATATATATATATATATATCTTTAACTAATATTTAATACGAATACAAATTATTATATATATATTGATATATATAATATATATATATTGATTGATATTGATAGGTTTAGGTTGGGTTTAGGTTGGGAGGGTTAGGTAGGGGTTTAGGGATTATTAATAAGGATTTAGTTAGGTATTAATAGGGTTTAAGTATGAATTTAGATAGGGGTTTAAATAGGGGGTTTGGTAGGGTTTATTTAGGGGGTTTTAAGTAGGGGTTTAAGTTAGTATTAATATGGATTTAGTAAGGTATTAATAGGGTTTAGATATGAATTTAGGTAGGAGTGAATAGGGTTAGTAGGGGTTAGTAGGGGGTAAGGTAGTAATATTGAGGGGGGGGTTAAGTAGGGTTAGTGAGGTCAGATTAAATGGTAGGTTTAATTTATGTTTTGAAAAAAGGGGGTGGGTTATGGGGATTTTTTATTAATATTAGAACTTATTAACCAATTTCAAATAAATTTTTATAAAAAATTTATTATTTGTCTCGGGCCTACAATTGATTAATTGTCTCTATGGTTCATATAGGTTTGTTTAGTTGGTGTTTTATGGATTTTTTTCAATCCTCCATGAATTCACGAAGGATTGAAAAAAATCAGGCAGCATTTCGGCTTTCCCGGGACACATTTCAAAATTAAACCGGTAGCATAAACGCTACCGGTTGACATAATTTATATATATATAACAAATTAACAAAAAAATTCAATTTAACTACAAATTTTCAAAAATCTGGCAGCATTTCTGCTTGCCGGTACACATTTTAAACATGAAAATTATAAAAACATACATTTACCAAATTTTAAAACAAATTTTATAAATTTATAAAAAAAAAAAATTAAATTCCATTTAAATTGAAAAACAATTATTTAAACTGTTACCTCTTGGCTCTGACTCCATCCTGACGAGGTTGGGTTGCTTCGGGGTGCTCGGGTTGCTTCGGGGTGCCAATCCTTATGCCGTTGTTCCGTCGTTTCTTGGTCGAGCTTCCACAGTGAAATTTTGCCAAAAAAACAGCCGCGCCCCCCGCGGCCTCTTTTTATAATTTTTTCGACACAGGCACCTCAGTCGAGGTATGTTCCTCGACCGAGGTCCATACCTCGACCGAGGTATTTATTAACCCTCGGTCGAGGTTTTAATACCTCGACCGAGGGTTAATAAATACCTCGGTCGAGGGCTTGATAAAACCTCGGTCGAGATATTAAGACCTCGGTCGAGGGTTTAACAAGCCCTCGACCGAGGTGCATTTTTCTGTTTTTGCCGAAATGCGCTTGCCAAAAAGTGTTACCCAGGTCCGCGGATTCACCCAGATGTGCAGGTTCTTACCTCTCATCTTACCTCTCCCCTACCACCAACCTATTGCTAAGCTTCATACAGAATTCTATCTACCTTACAGAACAACTCCCCAGCAAGGACGCCAAAAATGTTGGGTGTTATAACGTCTAGATTAATTCACCTAACATTTAATTATCGACTGGGGTTGGTAGGCTTAGAGTTGATACAAAATATATGCGAAGGTAGAAGGTGTCGTGTAAATATTTTAACAAACAAAAGATCGAAAGATATTTCAAAATGAAAAACTGAGTTAAACTCCTAAGAATTCAATTATTAAGGTAACTAAACTAGAACAAAATATTAAACTAAATAATTGACAATTTATTTTATAAGTAAATAACTTTAAACTGAAAAACATACTATTAACAACTAATCTTTAAATTTGAAACTAAGATGCAAGGAAGACCTTAATTAATAAGCATGTAGAAAACTTAATAAAATAAGAAAGTAGAAAAATAAATAAAGAAAATTAAATAAGAAGAAACAAGTAGAAAACTTAATAGGAATATCTTTGAATTTTTTCCTACAGGTCTCTTTCAGTAATCACACAATGGAAAAAAGAATAACCTAGAAACATACTAAGGATAACACATATAATGTTGAATTTTACATGCAAACGGATAAATCAATACAGAATCATAAACACAAAACAATGCATCAGTAAAGAGAAATCAGAAACAAATTCAAGAAACAAAACATAAAATATATTAACACATATTCAAGGTGAAAAAGAAGTAAGGTAACTTTTAATTAATAACCTAAAACAATCCAATTTAACTTTAATGTTAAATAAAACTATCATTTAACTATCTCAGTCAAAGCATACTTCAAACAGAAACAAAACTAAAAACAATCTCAAAACACATTAAAAACACAAAAAATGAAACTATGGATTGAATAACAGACTTAAGTATAGGTAATATGATCGCTGGTGGGAGCATGAGGGTTTGGGGAGGATCTGCAGCCTGCAGCCATCCATCACCAAGGATTGCTCCCCCTCCTTCTCTCAGATCCGCCTCTGTACTGGCTCTAGAACGGTTTGAGGCCCAAGGCTCCAAGAACCGGGGTCGAGGGCTTTGACCTTCGATCTTGAACTTTCAAGATTGAATGGCACCACCATGTTGTGCAGACTTTCATCGCGGATTCATGGCGGGGGCAGTGTCTGAACCATATCGATTGATTTGGTGCTTTTACACTTTTGAATGGCCCGAGAGCTGCTGCAGCATTTGTTTGCAGGACGAAGGACGTGAATATATATTTGTTGTTCCCGGCCGTCGAGATCAGTTCGATCCTCTGTGATCAATTGACCATGGGTCTCGGGTAGTACATGAACCAGGGTTTGCCTTTGATCAAACCCTATTCGTGCTTTGAACGGATCCTTCTGTGGTCATGGTATTTCTGTGGATTCGAGCTTGATCGCCCCGCAGCTCGTATGAATCGTTTTATGGGTTATGTGCATTTATCCCGTTTCTTGATGGGTTTTTTCTAGATCTACGGTCATCTTGGCCTTGTTTGCGGACCTGGTTACGCTTCCTGTCGGCTCTGGATGATGACTGGATCGTGGTACATGGGATTTCTATGCCTTTCAATGAGGGCGTGGAGTGCCAAACTTTCTTGCCATGGATTCGTCCATTCACCAACGTTGAATGCGTCCAGGCTTCATCAGAGTTTTTGCAAAGGGGTTTTTTTGGGGGGTTTCCAAGATCGGTGGGTTTCTTCCAAGATTCGGGATCGGGAGCTTTGGCTCCTAGATTCGAGATCGAGGTCACGATTGGTGGGCTTCGGAGGATATACTCTTGCGTGGCGACCCGTATTGTGTCCTTAGGGAACTTTGCAGTGGAGACGGTGTTTTTCAGAGGTGGTGGCCTTTGCTATTGGCAGTATATCTAATGTTTTTGTGTTCTTTTGATTTGGGTTGTGATACCCATATTTTCTGTGATGTATCTTGCTAATATGCTTATACAGTTACAGTTTTGTAATTTTTTGGTTATGACAATATGTGACAGTAAATATGTGACAATGTAGGGATCCTAGTGATCCTCTTACATGTGCAGATGTAATTTTGTTCTACTTTAAAATAAAATTAAGAATTTTTTCCGAGGAAAAAAAAAACAGACTTAAGTATAAGTCTGAAAGGGGTTGTTGAATGACAATTTAAACAGGATTTCCAAATGACAGTCTGCATAATTAAAATGACAGAAATTAACCGAAATGAGCTAATCTTTAGCTGAATTCATTTAGATGTAAATCTAATGCATAAAGACAATAAGTAAACCTACTTATTAAGCAAATTGAACAATGAAATGAACTTAAACAAATTCATGAACATAAAAAAATCATTGCATGTTAATAAACAAACTGAATTTCAAATTGCATAAACTTGGAATAGAAAGGAAATGAACAGAACTGAAATTCTATTTTATCTAATTGCAAATACTGAACCATAAACTGGAAATGAAAGGACGAAAAGTAAATTTGAAAGCAAACTATGCACACAATCTAGTTATTTAATTCTTGAAACTAAATGCATTACAAGAAAAAAATGAAATAATAAAACTAACTGGAAACAAAACTGACTACAATAGAAAAGATGAAAGAAGGAAACAAGAAAAGGGAAGATACCTCTGGTTGATGAGGGGCCCTCTCAACAATCAGGGGTGGTTCCTGGCTAACTTCTACTCATACGCAATCATCAACGGCAACACATATAGCTCTTTATTCAAATGATGGAACAGAAATACAATGTTCTTAAGAACAACAAATCAAAGCATGAACTGATAAAACTGAGAGCTAACTAAGCTCTCACGTAGAGGCTGGTATATATAGTTTTTTACAGAGATGAGCAAGTCGACGCTTTAGCGGTTGACTTCTCTCTAAATTTAGTTGATCATTATGACATCTAACAAATCTCAGGTCAATGCATAGTCATCCTCGCTTCTTCAACACGAGTCTGGTTTTCTTCATTGGATAATGTAGCGCACAGGCTCCTTCTCCATTACAAATGGTTCTCATATGTGGCGCATGGATCCTTCCTTAGCGCAGCAGGTGGATTGGTGGCAAGCAAAGGAGAGAGCATGGGCAAGTCTTCTAGAATGCAGGATAATATATCAACCCAATGCGCGGAATGTTGGTGAGGTGTTGACGAAGGAGGCTGCAGGTTAGTGGAAGCAATCTTCATTACCCATACGCGTGGACAGTAAACAGTTCACAGGATGTTTCAATCATTTCAATGCCTGAAATCAATTCTAAACAGCATGCAGTTTGGTTAGTGATCTGGGTGGAAAGTTGAATAGTGAGCTGAACAACGAGCTGGACCATGAGCTGGATATACTGGGCGCATATCTAGGATGAATGAAATGTATGTTTGTTGTGTTGATGTATTTGTAACTTCGAAATGTATTCATCTATGTATCTTATGTATTGTAACCTGATGTTTATTCTCGGATGTATCTATAATGTAATTGAGTCATGTTGTCATGCCTCAATGTTCCAATCAGGAGAATCAATAATGTAAACAAGTCATGTCAAGTCATAGTGGGTAACCCTCCGATTGTCTAAGGGTTAAAGTCCCTGTAGTTCCGGGGAACTAGGGTTATTAGACTCTCCTAGTAGAGTTAGTCATGTCTGGATTATTATAAATAGAGAGTTGGACTCTCTATTTAGTACACAACTCATACACACTCAAGTGTAGCACATAGTTGAGGAAGAAAAAGACACCGGGGCTAGAGGAAAGGGCTTGCTGCTATCGGGAGATTGTCTTACTGTTTTTGGGTTTCACTTTGTGTTGATTCTATATCATGGGAAGTTGCGGGGTTTTCTCCATTTATGGTTTCCTCGAAGAAAAACACTGTGTTCATTGTCTCTTGTGTTTAATTGTTGTGCTTGTTTTTCTCTCAGTTAAAGATCCTAATGATATGCTAGCTAAATGTTGAAAAACTAACATGGTATCAGAGCTAACTTGAGAAGAAGACATTGTGCAGCTGCAGGAACTAGGGATTCCTAGTTTGTGGATATTCCTCCATATATTTTCAGTGAACGTAAGGTGGAATAACTCTCCTCCTAAGGCCGCATCTTTCTGTCGAAGCAGAATCCAATTCTAAGGTTTTTTAGTTTTAGACCTGTCACTACTGCCGAAAATTAGGGCTTTTCACAGAAGAGGAATTTTTCAGTGAGCCCAAGCCTGGATTGATCTCCTCCCCAAAATCAAAGTTAGGGACAAATTTCAAGGCATTTGGGCAGACAAAACTCCTAAAAAGAAAAACCCTAATTTGATCCTGAACCAGCTCTGCAGGATTTCAGCTCAAGTTTCAGATCTGACATCTTGACCTGGTAAGATCTAAAATATTTTGTATTTCCATTTGAGGTTCTCAGTTTAATATGTCTCATCATACCAAGATTGATGAAAATATTGAGGGAGCTGATAACTTCCGATCCTGGAAGTATAGGATCTCCTTGGTCCTGGAAGAAAATGAGTTGGACTCCTATATCCAAGAGGAGGTTCCAATTCCAGAGGGAGATGAGGCCAAGTCCTTACATAAGAACAAGTTGGTTATGGAAAAGAGGATCATTGATGATTCTATCAAGGATCACCTTATCCCATAGGTGTCCTCTCTCAAGACACCTAAAGCTATGTTTGATGCCCTGACCAAACTATTTGAAGGAAAGAACATCAATCGGAAGATGACTCTAAGGAACCAGTTGAAGAATGTCAAGATCCATAATGAGGAGACCATCCAGTCATACTTTACAAGGGTCTCCCAGATCAAAGAACAACTAGAAGCTGTAGATGAAGAAGTCGAGAATGTATAGATTGTGATGACAACATTGAATGGCCTTCCTAGGTCATGGGATTCTTTCATCCAAGGAATTTGTGCTAGGAATAATTTGGTCAAGTGCAGCAGACTGTGGGAAGAATGTTCTCAAGAAGAAGCTCGGATAGCAACTTGAAAAGAAAAGATGGGAAATAAAGATCAAGCTCTCACAGTACACTCAAAGAAAGGAAGAAGGGAAAAGCATCATCACCAAGGTAATCATTCTCATCAGAAAGGTTCATCTAAACTCAGATGGTATACATGTGATGAAATAGGGAACTTTTCTAGACATTGTCCTATGAATAAGAATGGGTCCAAGAAAAATAAGAACTCCTAAAGAAAACATCATGCTCACACTACTAAGGATGATGATCCTCCAAGAAAGAGAGTAAAGCAAGAAAGTGAATATTCTTCAAGTGAAGATGAATATGTTCTGATTTCTACTCTCAAAGGAATTGTCACACATGGGACCAAAGATTGGCTTATTGACAGTGGGGCTTCCAAGCACATGACAGGCTTCAAGGAATCCTTTGAGAAACTATCCGAACATGACTCACCCCATAAGGTGAAGCTAGGAGATGACTACCAATATCCAATAAAAAGTAGTGGTGAATCCTCCTACAAGCTAGACTCTGGAAAGTCTATAAAAATGAAGGATGTTCTATTTGTTCCAGGATTAAAGAAGAATCTTCTATCCATATCAGCATTGGATGCAAAAGGCATGAGAGTTGCATTCATAGATGGTCAAGTCATTATGTGGCCAAGAGGAAAGACTATTGACGATGCAATAGTGATTGGAGAACAAGAAGGAGATTTATACAAACTAAAGGGCCATTCAAAACAAGCTATGGGGTTGAATCCACGGACCTGGGTAACACTTTTTGGTAAGCGGATTTCGGAAAATGCAAAAAAGCGCACCTCGGTCGAGGGCTTGTTAAACCCTCGACCGAGGTATTAATTTCTCGACCGAGGTTCTAACAAGCCCTCG
>LPNX010183575.1:14873-47291 GCA_001517045.1 Pseudotsuga menziesii
ATGACATCTGAATATTTTTTAAAAAATATCACTATGAAGCCAACATAATATTCTACAATTTGTTTCTTTACTACAAGTCGAAATTCACATGGAATATATGCGTTTTGAGGGCTTCTATCTAGCACATGAGTAAAAAATTAGGTTTTCATCGCCAAATTTGGCCAAAAAGTGTTACCCATCTTCATGGAATCACTCATGGTCCATTACACAGTAGAGACAAATGAACTATGGCATAGAAGGCTTGCACATGTGCATTACAGAGCACTACCACTTACAAGCAAAGCTATTGAAGGTCTTCCAGAAATCCAAGAAAAACATGAAGGGGTCTGCAAAGGATGTGCGATAGGGAAGAATACAAAGAAGACATTTCCAAGTAGTGAAAGAAAAGCAAAAGGAATCTTGGAAATCATCCACTTCGATGTATGCGGTCCAATGTCATCAAGTTCACTAAGCGGGTATGTATACTGTGTTTCTTTTATTGATGGCTTTTCTAGGAAGACATGGATTTACTTCATGAAGAACAAAGATGAAGTGTTCAGCAAGTTCAAGGAATTCAAAGCCTTGATCGAGAACCACACAGAAAAGAATATCAAGACCTTTCGATCAAATAATGGCGGAGAATTCACATCAAATGAATTCAAATACTTATGCAAAGAATCAGGGATTAAGAGGGAGTTGTCCACTCCTTACAATCCACAATAGAATGGAGTTGTAGAAAGGAAGAATAGAACTATCATGGAAGCTGTAAGAGCAATGCTTCATGATCAGGATCTTCCTATGCATCTATGGTCAGAAGTATCCAGAACAGCAGTGTATGTATAGAACCGCACTCCACACAGAGTACTTGAAAATAAGACTCCTGAAGAAGTCTTCTCCGGCAAGAAACTAGAAGTCAGCCATCTCAGAATATTCGGTTGTCCAGTGTACATACACATACCAAAAGAGAAGAGAACAAAACTAGATCCTTCAATAAAGAAGGGTATATTTGTGGGATACTCTGAAAGCTCGAAGGATTATAGAATATACTTCCTAGGATACAAAAAGATCGACATCAACAAGGATGTAACATTTGATGAAGACATAGCTTACAACAGATCCAGAAAGAGACCTGCTGAAGAACCTAAAGAATCCAAAGCTCCCAGAATTCATGATACAACCATGAATGAAGAAATTCAAGAAGAATATCGGGACTTTGAAGAACCACAAAGACCTATAGATCCACCTCAGGAGAAGAATACTCACAAGAGGAAACCTAGTTGGGTTCGAGAAATTATCCAAGGTGTGGAAAGATATGGGGCTCTAGAAGAAAATCACAGAGAAAGAACGAGAACTAGATCTTGGTCTAGATATGTAGCTTTACTATGTGACTTTATCAAAGAAGAACCTTCCAGTTATGAAGAGGCGGCAGAGCGGAAAGAATTTAAGGATACGATGCTTGAAGAATATCAATCAATCATGAAGAATGATGTTTGGGATGTTGTCCCAAGACCAGAAGGGAAGTCAGTTGTAACTTCCAAATGGATCTATAAGATCAAGCATGTTGCGGATGGTAGCATAGAGAAATATAAGGCAAGGTTTGTGGCTCATGGCTTCTCACAGAAGGAAGGAATAGATTATGAAGAAACCTTTGCTCCTGTAGCCAGATAAACTTCCATCAAGTTAGTACTTGCTTTGGCTGTAGTAATGAAATGGAAGATACACCAAATGGATGTCAAGACTACTTTCTTGAATGGTGTAGTAGAAGAAGAAGTGTATGTCGAACAACCACTCGGTTTTGAGACACATGACAGAGAGTCTCATTTGTGTAGATTGAAGAAAGCCTTATATGGTTTGAAACAGGCACCTAGGACATGGTACGGCAGAATTGATAGCTTTCTCTCTAGTATGGGCTTTACCAAGAGTAAAGCAGATTCCAACCTTTACTACAAGGTTGAAGATGGCAACCTAGTGATGCTTCTACTGTATGTAGATGATCTATTTGTAACAGGTATGGATGAGTTGATTGCTGATACGAAGAGAAAGCTTGCTGCCAAGTTCGAAATGAAGGGCTTGGGTATGATGCATTACTTTCTAGGCATGGAGGTGTGGCAGAATGCGGATGGTATCTCCCTAGGACAAGGGAAGTATGTAGTAGAGATCCTGAATAGGTTTGGGATGATGGACTGCAAGGCTATGGCCACACCTATGGCATCGAACCTAAAGCTGTTGAGTGATACTTCATCAGAGACGGTTGATGCTATGATGTATCATCAGATGATTGGGTCCTTGATGTATCTGACGAACACAAGACCATACATTTGCTTTGCTGTGAACACCTTGAGCCAGTTCTTGACAGATCCGAGAAATGTTCACTTTATTGTTGCAAAGCATATTCTGAGGTACCTGAGGGGTACAATTGATTATGGGCTCAAGTATGATGCGAATCAGAAAATTAACCTAGAGGGTTACATTGATTCAGATTGGGCAGGCAATGCCATCGATAGGAAGAGCACTTCAGGGTGTTGCTTTAGTATGGGATCATGAGTGATCTCTTGGTTTAGCAGGAAGCAATCCTGTGTGGCACTAAGTACACCTGAAGCAGAGTATGTTGTATCTTGTTCAGCCAGTTGTGAGGCAGTATGGCTGTGGAAGCTACTATCTAATTTATTTGATCTCCAAATGGATGCTACTTGTATAAATTGTGACAACCAGAGTTGTGTGAAATTGTCAAAGAATCCAATGTTCCATGACAAGTCAAAGCATATCAAGATCAAGTATCACTATATTAGGGATATGGTGCAGAGGGGAGCAATGAAGCTCCAGTATGTTGCGATGAAAGAACAGATAGCTAATGTATTGACAAAGCCATTGGCTAGGGTGAAGTTCAAGTACTTCAGGGAGAAGCTTGGTGTTCTCCAGATCAAGGTTTCCTCCAAGGGAAAGTGATGAGTCCCATAGCCATTCTGACATGGTGAGAGGATTGGTTCCTTCCATGTCAGATATGAGTGCTGATTGCCATTCTGGGAATGGAGGCACCTGGTCAGTTACCAGGAACACTCAGTCCAAGACTGAGAGATCCATTCTGATGAGTAGGTCAGATATAAGGGCTGAACCATTTTGTCATGGCTAAAGGATTA
This sequence comes from Pseudotsuga menziesii, assembly GCA_001517045.1. Taxonomy (NCBI): domain Eukaryota; kingdom Viridiplantae; phylum Streptophyta; class Pinopsida; order Pinales; family Pinaceae; genus Pseudotsuga; species Pseudotsuga menziesii. The sequence goes on from LPNX010183575.1 coordinate 17,990, forward strand.
GGTTCCTCCCATGTCAGATGTGATTGTTGGCCATTCTGTCGAGTAGGACAGATGTAAGGGCAACTGCCATTCTGGGAATGGAGGCACCTGGTCAGTTACCAAGTAGCTGAGTCTGGGACTGGGGGCCATTCTGGCGAGGGTGTAGGATTTGGTTCCTACCAGGTCAGATGTGCGTGCACACCCTTCTGAACATGCATGTTGGATTGGTTCCTCACATGTGTCAGATGTAAGTGCAGGGCCCTTCTGGATGTGCATGTTGGATTAGCTCCTTGCATGTGCCAGATGTAAGTGCAAAGCCTTTCTAGACATACATGTTGGATTGGTTCCTCGTATGTGCTAGATATAAGTGCAGATCCTTTCTGGACATACATGTTGGATTGGTTCCTCGTATGTGCCAGATGTGAGTGCTGGTCCTTTCTGACAGGGTTGTGGGATTGGTTCCCACATGGTCAAATGTGAGTGTTGGGTGTGCCTTTCTGATATGATTATAGGTTAGTTCCTACATGATCAGATGTAAGTGTTGGGTGAAGACACTACATGATGGCTAGGCCTACATCTAGCATGAAAAAGGGTTGGCTTTGTAGAACTTCCTATGATGAGAAGAATCATGAGATAGCACCCCTGAAGATTTAGTATTGATGATCCAGTAGAGATGATCTAGATCGAGGGATGATCCAGATCCAGTGATGATCGATATCGAGTGATGATCCAGATCCAAAGATGAATATGACTTGAAGATGAAGATGACTTGAATACAAAGAAGACTTGAAGATGCAGATGATCTAGAGAAGAAGACCAATGCTAAAAATTGTGTTGAAAGGATACATTCCTAGTTAAGAGGGAGTGTTGATGTATTTGTAACTTCGTAATGTATTCATCTGTGTATCTTATGTATTGTAACCCAATGTTTATTTTGGGATGTATCTATAATGTAATTGAGTCATGTTGTCATGCCCCGATGTTCCGATTGGGAGAATCAATAATGTAAACAAGTCATGTCAAGTCATAGTGGGTAACCCTCCGATTGTCTAAGGGTTAAAGTCCACACAGTTTCATGGCACTAGGGTTATTAGACTCTCCTAGTAGAGGTCGGCCCTAGTAGGGTTTTAGTCATGTCCAGATTAGTATAAATAGAGAGTTGGACTCTCTATTTAGCACACAACTCATACACACTCAAGTGTAGCACATAGTTGAGGAAGAGAAAGACACTGGGGCTAGAGGAAAGGGCTTGCTGCTGTCGGGAGATTGTCTTACTGTTTTTGGGTTTCACTTTGGTGCTGATTCTATCTTAGAAGAAGTTGCGGGGTTTTCTCCATTTATGGTTTCCCCGAGGAAAAACACTATGTTCATTATCTCTTGTGTTTAATTGTTGTGCTTGTTGTTCTCTCAGTTAAAGATCCTAATGATATGCTAGCTAAATGTTGAAAAACTAACATGTTGGTGTGCTTCAAGACTGTGGTCTGTAGTAACATGTTTTAACACCTAGAAAAATACCAACAAATATCGTACAATGAGCTAGATGACGAGTTGGACATGTTGTGCACATGGCAAGCTGAATGCGTTCTTGTTGTTAATTTGTCCCAAAAAGATTATATAACCTGCAAACAAATATACAAATCAATTAGTATATCAAATGCCCTTCAATAATGTCAATTTGAATTAATAAAATCATAAAATGAAAATAATAAATGGATTTTATATAAACCTTAATTTCATACATACCTAGGCTGAATAGTGATCTGCATGACATAAAATATGCAAAAAGATAATAAAACATATGTTTAAATGAGTAATTTAATTGTAAAAAAATGATAAAAAATCTAGGATCAACACCCACACCATATTTAGTTAGGCATGTGCAGACCCAGAGAAGAAGTGTCCAACAATGCAGTACAAGCTCAGTGATGAGGAGCTATATTCCATCGTAGAGGAATGGCCTAGGCAATGGAACGTTACTGTAAGCGAAGACCAATTGTTGGACCCAGAAGATGGACCACCGATGGATATTCCAAAATATCAAGAAGTGCCAAAGGAATTGGAAGATGAAGAGAAATCACAGGATGAAACATCATCGACAAATCCAATGGATTTAGAGCTTGACAAACATCAAGAATAAGAAAGGACAAAGCAAAAGTTTGAGCAAGGTGAGGAGAGTAGAACTGTCGCACATCTCAATGAGAAAATGAAAAAGTTATTTGAAACAATAACTATAGTGGAAAATAAGAACCAGGAGAAAGTTACGCAATATGCGACTGGATATTTCCATCAGGTAAAAAAGCTACTCCAGACGCTCACAAATGCAGTAGCTCCGACAAAGCTAGTAGAAGAAGGAACATTGCAAAGAGTAGTCGAAGTAGATATTGGCACATAGATGAGACTAGTGCAGATCTTCCCCACTACAATAATGGCAGGGCATAAATATTTGGATGCCACATTACGAGGGAATGACCTCATCAGTGTCTATTTCAATAGGCTACTGATGTTTATGTTGGAGTGCATTCATAATGCAGTAAATGAGGAATCAGTGACTAGGAAGCAAGAACTCATGATCAAATGGTCCACTATAAACGATAAGTGAAAAGCACTAAATAGGAGCTTCATCGACTCAAAATAGGAAAAAAGGCTATAATCAATGAAATAGAAAAGGGTTTTGAATACAGGAGAAGACTGGACCATGCGATCTCTTTGGCATGCTAAGATGGACCTGAAATTATTCTTGATTTCTTGCAAAGGAAAAAGTGTCGAGGTTAAGAAATGTCATTACAGAATTATGAAAAGAGAATAAGAAATTACAAGCCAGGGCGGTACCCAGAACACCGCCTGAACAAAGTGCAGAAAGGAAGGATGCAATTGAGGAAGTTGTGATAGAGATCATAGAACTGGAAAAGGTAGTTCAGGTAATCACTAAAGACAACAAAATTTTGGGTAATTCTAGTACATGGAAAACAGTTGAACCAACTGAATGTGCAACTTAGTGAAGCAAAATCATAGCTCGAAGGACTGAGGGGATCGCTCAAGACAATGCCTCCATTAACGCAAATAACAAAGGCACCAGAACTAAAAAACAACAGGATTGGGTCAACAAGGAATGCACAAGGTAACAACGAAGAATAACACACTTGGATGAGCTTCAGAATAAAGTAGAAAAAGTGGCACTGAAGGAAATCAAAGGAATGGCACAAGTCAAGACCAAATGAGAGAAAGTACAATAGATGGGTGGTGAACACCCAATGAAACAGACAATGGAAGAGTGCACAATAATCAGGACGTCGACTAAAGCATATTTCGATCAAGTCAAGGAAGCATATGATGACTTCCAGTCGCAGCTAAACACACCAGCAGTGTCCACCTAAGGTGGCTCGAGGGAAAGCCACAAGTTTGTGTTGGGGGCCTATTGGCATGGGTCTAGAGAGCACAAAGTGCGATATCGCCAATGACAAAGAGGGCAACGAAAATAAGAAAGGACCAACAATGAAGGCTAAAGAATCTGATGAACAAGGAAGTTTTGGTCAAGTTAGTTAATAGTCGGCCAATTGGACCATTTTGTAACGACCAAGTGAGCCTATAAATAGAAATACATTTGTAATCCATGATGGATCATCAACATCATAATCATAATAGGGATTTTTATCATCATTGGTATCGAGTGATTGCATCATTTGCATTATGGGCATCATTTTGGCATCATTGTCTGTAAGATTATCATTACATAAGATATGAGAAGTTTGCAAATCTTGTTGTTATTCGGCGGTGTATGATTTCACATATGTGGATTATAATATGATGTTTCAGCATTGATTTGATCATGTTGTCTGGTAACTTCTTTTGGTATTCTTTGATGTTAATCTCTTTTATGAATAAGGATGATTGTGCACGGTCTTTGTCATTATCTCTTATGATTGATGTTCCGCAATGGTTTAATGCATGTTGATACATAGATTTGGTTAGATACATGTTAATGAAATCAGGGTTTCTTGTTATGTTGTGAATGTTTAGATACTGGTTAATGCAATTAAGGTAGCATAATAGTATGATATGAATCTGGATTTCTAGTTGTGTTGTGAATGGGTATGAAGTGATGCAAGTCCCCTCCCCACTGCAGAAATGTGTTTTCTATATCTCCCCTTAAACATATCGGGTGAGACTGAAATCGCTCTGTGGGTGTTGCTACAAAGGGTAAATCCTTTCCGGGCCGATGTTTAAGGAGTCTGTGTTGAGGTTTATTGACAATAATGCAAAGTGAACCCCTAGCAACAGATTTGTGTGTCAACATAAGTTAAATATGATCAATAGTATTCATGCCCATTCATTCATAAATAAAAATCGCTTAGTAACATTCAAGTAGAGAAGACTGAATTCTTATAGCTAGAAATCATCTTGTAATCTACATATAACATTTTAAGTGAAGGTCATAACCAATCATGAATACATGGTATGCAATACAACTATTTTACCAACATCATTATTAAAGCATAAACGATGATTATTAAGAAATCAACTGTGACATTGCATATGCAACCTCGATTATTATATCAAAATAGTTCTCATAGCTCATCATGTCTCTCAATGTATGATTACATATCACAAATCCTATACTACATATCTACACATATCATCTATAATTTTATTAGTGAAGGTTATGAAAGTGGATGACTAATCAAAGCTACAACTTATCTTAACAAGAAAACTTTTAACTTTCATCATAAAATTGCTTCTATTTTATAGGTTTAAACAATGATACTAAAAAATATTCATAGTCTAGTAGTTCTTCTAACTATTTTTAATTGTACATATTATCCATCATAAAAGTATGCAAATTGTGATGGAAATGTAGATACCATAACACTAGATAACTAGTCATTTTTTATCATAAATATAATTCCATTTACTCCTATTGTAATCTTAATCTAGGATATCATGAGATACACTAGCTTCATGCATTTATTCACCCATGTGTTCCAAATTTTTAAATAACAAGTTGTCAAATACCTCATGGTGATGATGATAACACTTTAATGACAAGTCTATTAAAATCCCACTAAACATGAATATGTATCATTAGCATTATAGAGAAAAACAACATTTATACATCTCCAATGAATTAAGCATAACACAACATGATGTAAGACTAATACTTAACTTGAATATCACACTAAGCGATTGAATATTTTCCTCCCAACCTTTTGGCTCTCTATCCAATGTATATTCCTGCCACCAAGGGGTCACCCCAAGCTAGACAAGAATCCACTAGGGTGAGTAAATGACTAAAACCTTTGTATGATCTAAAAGTTTAGATAGTTACTTTGCACTTAAACAACTATTCACAACTAGATATCATAATTAACTAAATGTAAACAACGACAATATCATATCTTTTCTTAAAACAATTATCTCAATAACATACTGGTTCGATTCTTGTTATAAGAGAGTTCAACCGCTCCTTCAACCCATACACATGGGTAAGAACATGAGTACTATTTGAGAGATCAATGGTGAGATCGAATCTCTACATAGAGCATTCCCTCCCCATCTAGTGCCAACAAACATGGGATGGGATGGGTGGATGTCAATTAAGAAATTTCGACCTTCACCTTAGTTGAAATACTAGAACATATACAACGATTAAAACAAGGCATGGGTTGACTCCACCTTAGGGAGGTCACCCTTCTATCTCTGCATTCAACTGACTAACATAAATAAAACAAAGAGCGTGCAGTCAAGGGGTAGATTTCCCTTTATCTCTATGCTCAATGGAGTTAATAATTAAGGTAATTCCAAAGTAGGCAATGGTAGGGTCACCCCACATAACTAGATAATAACTAAATCAACAACAATATTCAACAGAGGAGAATGCCTTTTCTCGACTAAAACAGTCCAACAACAACCATGAGAAGAGATATCCTCTTCCACTTTGAGATCGACTGAATAATAACCAAAGTAACAACATTCCAATAAAGATGTAACGATTAAAATAATTTGTGCTTGGTTTGTTTTCCGAAGAAAACAATTACAATACAATTAACATAGCAGGAACATGTTATTACTGGTCGACTCCTTCTATAGGAAGGTCACCTTCCCCTTTTCAACAACGATCCACACACAGAAACAAAAGAGAGCCAGCCAATCGAAGGGGTTGGTCCTTTTCCTTTCGGAAACATATAAAATCCAGCATCCCGAAAGATTGGGCAACTTTAAATAAATGAATTTCATGCACAGACAAAAAGCAAAAACGTCGTATGCCACCTAACAAAAACATAATCGGCCCTCTTATGCCAAAAGAAATGGAAATCCACGGATACTCTTACGCAACAATCAAGAAAATAGTGGAATTTGCATGGATCTTCCCTCGTGGAAATGTCTTGCAGTTTCATGGCTACAAAGAAAACAAAGAAAATAAAAAACAAAAAATGCAAGCGTCTTCTCTTGTGGAGACGCCCTACGTTTTCACCAACTACTATAACAATGGGGAGGGTCACCCCATTTGTATAAGACCAAGTATAGCCTGCAGAGTTGGTGCTCCTCTCCAATCAAATAGAGAACCGCAGACGATCTCTCCAAGTAGAGTATCTTCTACAAAGCATCTCATCAAATTTTTAATATATGTTTGTCTCTTTTATTTCTTTCTTTTATATATAAATATATAAAGCATCTAATCAATAATCTTCTACAAAGCATCTCATCAAATTTTTAATATATGCTTGTTGTTTTTGTTTCTTTCTTTTATATATAAATATATAAAGCATCTAATCAATTTTTTTATATATGTTATTTTTTTGTTTTTTTTAATTTTCTTAATATATAATATATATGCATACACTATTTTTTTTATTATATATATAAAAAGAGAAGTATCTTCTATAAAGTATCTAATCAAATTTTTAATATATATTATTTTTATTTTTTATAATATATAGACATACAATCTCTCCAAGGCAAGTAGTATCTTCTATAAAACATCAAATCCAATTTTTAATTTATATTTATTTTCTTTATTTTTTTTAATATATATTCTTCTAACCAAACAATTTGCATCCCATACTTATAATATATAATTTTATTTTAATAAATTTTATAATATTATATATATAATTTTATTTTAGTAATTTTTTTAAATGAATTTGATTTAACTTTAAATTATATACCATGATGGTTGGTAGCATTTGCTTATATTTAAATGTATTTTAATAACAATAATATTAAATTACTTTTAATAGGCTTATATAGTATGATATGTTTACCTCTCTCTTTCACTATAGGAGATAATTCATTTTCCATCTCGAACGGTGAATTGCCTTTCAAATTCAAATGCTAAATGGACTTTATAATTGTTTGTGTTGATGAGTGAACAAATAACAACTCCCTCTTCTTTATTTTTCATAGGAATTAAGATAATATTTGGTTATTATTATCAAACTCTCAAGGATTTAATGGTATTTTTGCTTTTTCCTCTAATGGATTTATTGTTTCTATAGTTTTAGTTGTATGACATCTTCACTTTTCTAAGTCTACAATTAAATTTATTACTTTGAAAATTATTGGGCATTGACCTTCAGCTCTTCACAAATACATGGTACATGATACATTTACATTTTAATTGCAAAAGAAATGTAACAAAAGGTTGTTACACAAATGCTTCAACCCACTAGGCTACCCAACTATGTCCGAGCGAAATAAACTACCTTGTCCATGTATATAATTTTGAAATTAAATTGTCCCTCCCTCATTGAATCTTTTCAAGTGCTTGTTTCTATATTTTTTGAGAGGAAGAGGTACATTCTACAGCCCAGTAAAGGGAGATATGTAACTCCTTCCATGCTCATCCTAGAGCTAACATGTGTTCTTCATAAAACATAACAAAATACTTATAAAAGTAATTTATCAGCCCAAATTACATTTAAACATTACATTATATACTTCTTCAACATTTCCATCTTAAAAAGAGAGAAATTTGATCTCTTCGTAATCAACAAATTAAATCACTAGCTCCATCATAAAGTCACAATATAGATAATCATGACCACACTTACCTGACTTACCTGTAAGACACATAGGGTGGGGCATTAAGCCTGCCGTCCAAGGAGAATTGATCTCTCATCTAACGACACCCTCACATGCTTCCATGTACACCATAGTTGAAGCATGTACACCAGAGTTGTGTCTAACTCATAAGATTCGTCACATAATCACTACAATGTTGACTGTCACTAACTAAGATTCATCAGATAATTACTACAATGTTAATAGTCACTAACTAATCACTACAACGTTGACAGTCACTAACTGAGATTTGTCAGATTATCACTACAATGTTGATAATCACTAAATATTCAGGAAACCGCCAACCAATATCCGCCAATTATGTATCCGAGATTTCGGAATAAATCTAATTCTAGTTTCAGGTGAACTCCAATTCCACAGCCTGCTACGAATATGGATTCTTCATCGGCTGCCATGGACGCTCTTCTCAAGCAATTTGAAAGACTTCAGAGACCAATTGATCTTGTTCAGACACTACATGAAAGGCAAGTCAAGGAAGTTCCTGCACGGTACGTCCTTCCTTCCGATCGGAGGCCATCCCGTCCTCTGCAAGCTCAGCAGTCTCTTCCCGTCATCGATCTGGCAGGCCTGGAAGACATCGATCAACGCTTGAAAACTGTGAGCCAAATAGCCCAAGCATCCCAGGATTGGGGTTTCTTCCAGGTTTTTATTGCGATCATAACTTTTGCTTTTCTTTTTCAAAATTTTTTGTGGGTCAATTATCCAACCAGCTTTGGTATTGTTTGTCCTTCTGACTTCATGGGTTTTCAATTATTTTGAAGATAATAAATCATGGCATACCTGTGTCATTGCTGGAGAGTGTAAAACGGGTTTCACTGGAGTTCTTTGATCTTTCTCTGGAAGAGAAACAGAGACAGTGCCCTGTGAGGCCTGGTACTCAAAAGCTTGAAGGCTATGGCCGGTTCTTTGACATCTCTGATGACACAGTTCTGGATTGGGTCGATGCCCTTGTTCATTATATTTCTCCAGAGTGGGCCAAAGCAGTTGAGCACTGGCCCAAAACACCGTGCACATACAGGTAAGACTCTGTACACATACATATGCACTGTGTGAGATTTGAAACGTTCATAATGAGCTTGCATCCATTCTGATACACTACTGTATGCACTATGAAGGGAGACACTTGAAAAATATGGAGAAGAGGTAATGAGGGTTATGTTAATGTTGCTGGGTCTTCTTTCCGAGGGTTTAGGGCTGGACCCTAATTATATTCGAACCCTCAACAAGGAACACCTGGTCCAGCTCAGAACCAATTATTACTCTCCTTGCCCTCAGCCAGATCTTGTGAACGGGCTTAGACCCCATTCAGATGGAGATATGCTCACTGTTCTGCTCGATGATGGTGTGGACGGTCTCCAGGTTCGGAAAGACGAGCAATGGTATACTGTGGCCTCTGTTCCTGGAGCCCTTACTGTCAACATTGGGGATTTGCTACAAGTGAGTGCAATTCTTTGATCCCTTTTGGCATTTCAATTATTTCTCTGATTTAAAGTAGGTATTGGGCTAAACCTGAGCAGAGGGTTTGTAAAATGATACGGGCATTTTGTAATGGCAGATAGTAAGCAATGGGAAATACAAGAGTGCCGAGCACCGGGCGGTGGTGAATACAAATCAGAGTCGCATGTCGATCGTCTTGTTTCTTATTCCACAACCTGATGTATTGATTGGTGCCGCCACTGACTTGATTGATGAAGCTCATCCCAAGCTGTACAAAACTGTTAAAGCTAAGGAGTATGGTACTGTGTATATGAGCCAGGATATTCAAGGAAAAGGCCCTTTAAATGCGTTACTTCTAGACCAGGAATGCTAAGCTGTACCAAACCATTAAACTTTAAACCTAAGAAGTATGATACTGTCTATCAAAGCTAAGGAAATGGACCTCAAAATGCTTTGCTTGCAGACCAGGCAAAGCATGTTAACATCTAGTCCTTCAATTGCATTTATGTAGGATGTCCATAGAGAAAATAATTGTAAATCTTTTAGTGGAAAGTCTTATACATTAGCGTCTGTTTTAGCTTCGTCTATCAGTAAATTATATACGCAAAAATAAATTTACCGCTATCTTATATATATTCAATTTTTTGCGGATGGTGTATATACTATAGAAAGATTTGCACTGTTCGTAAAGAAATTTACTTGCTATTTTATTTTTTTTCAGTTGAAAAGACCATTCCTTGGTATTCATTGAATCAAAGGAACATTTTACGTCTTCAGTGATTACAGTTATGCCTCAGGGGACAGCACAAATATAACAGGTAATATTCTCCTATCACAACATACATACGTCACAAAAAGATACAAAATAGATGCCCCCGAGAAATGCAGAGGTGCCCAAAGCACCTGGGAATCACTGCAAAATATCCCTCTCACAAGAGAGTTGTCTGAATCAATGATCTATGTCCCTAGAGAAAATAATAGGAGCCCAGAAATATGATCCAAGCAAGGAGAGTGACTCTTGTATCATGTAGTAGCTTGCTCAACAAAACCTGATAGTAGCTCAATGAATCATGAGAGATAAACTGTAATAGAATGAGCATATTCTAAAAAAGCTATGATGAGTCCACCCCAATAATCTCATTTCCAAATGATTCAGTAAGTAAAAGATGGCCTGAAGCCAAGTGCAATTCTTCCTTGGATAAGATGTCTACCATCTTGTTATGTTCCCTATAGACATGATTGAAATCCACCCAAGTAAAAGAGGACATGAGAATTCTGGTGTTGAAGCACCAAGCCTCAAGATTCACCATGTCCAGGGTAGATTCATTTTTTGCCCAGTTTATAATCACAGAGGAGTCGTCAAAGATACGTAGGTAAGGTAACCCAATATCCTTGGCGACCCGTAGTGATGCCCAGAGTGCTAAGAGTTCTACTCTAGTATTTGTGCAGCGGCCACATCCAAGTTTGAAAGCAAGAAGGTGATGTTCATTCAGCCAAAGACAAAATCCCACTCCACCCATGTTATTTGCAGCAGCACCATCTAAAAAGATCATAGGAAACACAGAAGTAGGAGACTTCCCAATGTTCCTAATTCTATGCTTGTGCTTCTGAAGAGGCTTAAAAGTCTTTACCTCATCAAAAATAATATATAACAGGCTAGTCAAAATAGGTTCTTGATCATCAAAACATATACAGTTCTTGGCCTTCCAAATATTCCAAATAATGAAAAGGGGCATATACAGTAAAAGACCCTTATTTGATACCCAATTAGAAATATTTTCCAGAAAAGTAGGGGCATTCCATTGTATCTTCAAATCAAAAATACAATTGAGTCCACAGATCACCTCCTTCCGAAAATGACAACTAACAAATAGGTGATCAACCGATTCAGCCTCCTCTTTACAGAGACTGCACCTATTAGGTCCGATCCATCATTTCTTGCTTAAATTGTCCCAAGTATTAATTTTCTTATTGCAAGTGAGCCACACAAAACACTTAATCTTAAGTGGAATGTTAAAGTACCAAATCTTCATCATAATGTCATTTTCCATAACAGTTTATTGATTTGAGACAATAAATTTATATGCTTTCTTTGCAGTCACCTTACCCATCTGCTCATCAAACATCCATCACAACCTGTCCTCAGAATGTCCAATCCTAATACCCCCATGTGGCAGTCATTTTACATAGGAGGACCACTGAGTAGCCCATTCTCCCCCCAATAGCAGGTCTGAGGCAGAGTACCAATCAGTCCCATCCATACCACAACCGTCCATATTTTGAGCATGTGCAAGATATGTAATCCCCACGTCAGTGAGATATTCTCTGAGCTCCTCTGAAAGGAAGTACTATGAGTTGTGCCTAGCAATGGGGTCAATGCCCACTTTGATTTTTAATCCATTACCCACCTTCCATCCTAGCTGACAGGTAATCCACTCAATAATCCTTATAAACCCATTCCAAAAATATGAAGTACCAACAATACTAAACGTCCGGCCTCGAATCCAATCTTCAAGAAGTCTGTTCTTTAAGTATTTATGGACAATAATCGTGCTCTAGATCCCAGTACCAGTAAGTAGTTGCCACATACTCTTAAGTCTCAGTGAAATCCCAAACCATTCAAGGTTCTTGATATCCCAACCATCGAATTCAATAGGTAAGGAAAGAGTTTCCCAGTTAACCAGATGAGAAAATTGATGTCCTTCAGAGGAGCCCCAGAGAAAGGAAAAAATAAGTTTGCGCAATGCATTTAGTATGGATTTGGGACATCTTGCCAATGCAAACCAATAGACATCCAACCCAGTTAGCACAACTTTAATGAGAACCAATCTGCCACCAAGTGAAAGATACATGTAAGTCCAGTTATGTATTTTTCTTTCAAATAATTCGATCATCCATCTCCAATCCAAGGTGTGGTACCCCAAAGGTTAAAGATGATAGCCCAAGTACTTGAAACCCATAGTAATAGGATCCATCTTGAAAGGAAACAGTTCAGATATTTTTTCCCTGATGTCAGAATCCACATTTTGATAGAGGAAAGCAGACTTTATAGGGCTAACAAACATACCAGATACCCTACAAAATAAATCAAGAGCACCTTTATATGCACTCTGTTGTCCGCCGATTGCACACCAGCAGCAGAAATCTTCCGAAAGTTGTCTCCTCACTTGAGAAAGTGGGAGAGGTGTGACCTTGGGGGCAAGCACAGAGCTAGGTACTGTCACCTACTCCTAGCTCCTCCGTTTAGGCTAACTCCTAACGAAGCCAAGGGGGGTAGTCCCTAGCAAAGAGTTTTCTATGGCTCAATGTTTAAGTTAAGTTTTGGATGCGAATGGGTGTTGTTTAGGAGTTATTGTGATTTAAAATGATTAATATTAAGGGGATGATGATTAATTAAAGCAATCCACGTTGCTAACAAGATATCACACATATAAACAAAGATTCCAGACTTATAACTTAAGCATTCAAATATAATCAATTGAAATGGACTATAGACTGTTTGATCAAGATAGAAAATTAATAAAATATAACAAAGGACCAGTTCCTTATGGAGTCAAATAAGCGTGTAAAATAAAGTCTAAGAATTAAGCTAGTAAGTATTAGGTTTTGCAAATGCTCTTGGTAAATTTTAAGAGTTTTTTTGTTTGTGATCTTCACTTATGGTGGCTGGATGTCCTAACCGGTAATACCTTCAGTGGCTCCGTTCGAAGATCAGACGGACCTATCTGGGGTCAAAGGTAAGTGTTCAATAACTTAACTACCAGTGCCTAGATTAGGTAGCCAGGTGCCCACACTTGGAATTTTCCCACATGCCTTGGTATTTATCGAACAACATCGGTGCGTTGGTTATGGGGAAAAGTTTTAGTTAAGTTCCTCTTATGGGGTTTAGAGATCCAATGTCGTTTCTGGGTATTCCGATCGAAGATCGGTTAGAGCATACTCCGGCAAAAAGAGAAAGGGGTTAATTAATTAAAGGGATGTGAGTCGCGAATTTTATTAAGTTAATTAATTAAAACTCTCTGACAGAGAGCGCTCTTGACCTCGTCTTATGACAGTGGTTCAAGAGACTTAGCCAATCTATATGCTTGATGCAAGGATATGCAGTGGAAATGCTCTCTGATAGAAAGTGCTCTTGACTTGGATTACGGCAAGTTCAAGAGACTTTCAAGATTAATTGGTTAACTTATTAAACACTGAAAAGATGACTCTCCGATAGAGAGCACTCTTGATCTACAAAGTGAGATTCAAGAGATTTCTACTTTAAACAGTTGAATTACTTATGAAAGATACAAAAAATTAAAAGATGAAGTAATCAACCTAGTTAATGAAACAAAGTGGGCTAATCTAACAATTAGTATCTACTTTGCAAGAAAAGTGAAACTACTCTAAGTACTCGAAATAAATCTAAGCTAGGAACAAAAAACACTCTTCCCCAAATGGGGAAGAAAAATCAAGTATGGGAGGCCCTATTCTACTTAGCCTTGTTTTATTAATGAAATACAAATGCCTTGAGAATTTAATCCTTGTCAGGACTTTGAGAAGTAACTTAAATAAAAATGAAAAACTCTTATGAGTTTGTACAAAGGAGAATGACTTCTTTTTTGGCTTTGGTTCATTGTCTTTGGATCTAGCTCTGCTTGCTCTTTCTTGTTTGGTTTCGCTTTTGGTTCACCTGTGGATAAGAGCTCTAAACAAAGACTAGTGAGAGTGTTAGGAAACCAAATTTAACCTCTGATTCGAAAAAATTAAGTGGATGAGAAGATAAGTGCCTTATGAGATGAAACATGAGATCAAAACAATGGAATGAGACCCAAAATCAAAACTTGGAAAGGATCAGGCAAGCTCACCGCTTTTTATGTAAAATACACGATTTTTGGCGAAACGACTTGGGATTTTTTACGAATTTAAAATGAAAGATTTTTTAAAATTTTAGGCTAATTTTCAGAATCTGGAAAATAGCAGAAAATTGCAGAAAATCAGTAAAAAAAACAGCAAGTACAAAATGATATGCTTTTCGAGAAAAAGTCAAAAAATTTAAAAAAAATCGAAAAAATTTGAAAATTTTCTGATTTTTTAATGAATTTCCATAATTTAGAATTAATAGAAAAAATCAAAAATCAGCCCAAAAAACAGCGAGTTTGAAATTGCACGCTTTTCGAGAAAAAATAAAAAAAAATTATTTTTGGAAAATTTCTGATTTTTTAATGAATTTCCAGAATTTAGAATTAATTAAAAATATAGAAAACCAGCAAGCCCAAAAAAATGGAAAATTTGCATGTTTTTCGAAAAAACTCGTGCACATTTTGTAAGGCAAAAAGAAAGATGGATTTTAAAAAGGAAAGAAAACTAGATCTTTAAAAATGGACCTAAAGAAAGATGGATCTAGCTTTGAAAAAGTAGATCTAAGGCTAGAAAGCCTAGATCTAACTTAGTAGAAGCCAAGCAAGCTTAAAATAAAGATCTAAATGACTTGATTACTTCTACAAAAGTGGAAAAGAGGTAAGATAGAACCTTGAAAATAGAGATCCACTTGTAGCAATCAAAGTAACCAAGTGTATTGTTTAATCTTTGTTGATGGAAGGAAGGAGAAACCCTGACTGTTGTATTTCTTTCTTGGATTGAGAAGCGCTTAGGAGAAACTGCAAAACGAAGGAATTAGATGAAAATAACCACCGGTTCATGAAGAAGAGCTTGATCTTTAAGCTTGTCATTCACCTTTGATGCTCTCTGCAAAACCCTTGAAAATAAAATTAAATCCGAACAAAATACTCATAAACTAGATTGTTAGCCATTTAAGAGTATATATTGAATAATGATTTAATAATTGAAAAAGAGAAGGGTAAGAGAAATATCACCAAAAGACGTTGTGAATCCACAATTCCAGTAGCTCATACATAGACCTCCAAAGTCACAACTTTATTCCAATCTTTAAACAAATATTACAATAATTTTGGCAGAGTATTCATACCTAAAATCTCCATCCAATAGAGCTGAAAAAGCCTCTATTTTAACAAATGATAGAGTGCTAAAACCCTAAAACCAAAAAACCAACCCTAACCAGCTTAGCCACCTAACAAAGAGCCTAGACCTAACTGGAAAACCGGGAGTGAGGGGAGGCCTCCACCCAGGCAAGGCGCCCCCACTCCAAACCTTTGCACGGAAAACAAGCCAAGGATGAGGCCACACGTGTGAGTCTGGATGTAAGTAAGCACATCCTTTAGGTCCGGCAGGAGCTTGAGCTAGGTTTGGGAAGCCCACTGATGGTGTAAGCTTCAGTCTTCACCTCGATCAAATCATCGAACCAACGAGAGCTCTCCATCTCATCTTTAACTGGAGATGACATGTCTGATAACTGATAATAAATTAATTGCCCTCTTAATGATCACTGAAGCTGAGTTATGATAACTCCAATCATCATAAGTGTTCCATGAAATGTCATTTAGTCTTTGATTTTACTAAATTTGGATTAATTTGGAGAGTTTTAGTTTTCTCCAAAATAATCATTTTTTTTAATAAAAATCATTTTTTAATAAAAATCATTTTTTTACTAAAAATCATTTTTTAATAAAAATCATTTTTTTACTAAAAATCATTTTTTACTCAAAACTGACTTTTTTGAGTAAAAAGGCATTCTGTGTCCGATTGCTGATCTGAAAGTTGGTTTTGACTGGCTGGCTGATTAAGAACGATTTTTAGCTTAAGGTTAGAACCTTCAATCACCGAATTCTGAGTCCGGATCACGAATGGGTTTTTTTCATTTAATTTATGGAAAAATTAACCCAAAAAACTTAGGAAAAGTAATTAAAAATTAAAAAATAATTTTTCACTGTTCGAAAAAGATTTTTTCAATTTTTTTTTATGTGTCCAAATGACTTAGGACATGACCATGATCTATCTAAATAATGTCTAGTAAGTTTATAACACTCAGTTGGGCTCTAATAACCCCCCAAGGCCCAGAATTCAACATCGGGCATTCCAGCTTTGGAGGAAGCGGGAGAAATCCTAATCAATTATACTCGGCTGAAGGCAAAGCATAATTATCATGGGAGAAAAACTCCCTGGAATACCCTATTTTAGATTCTACATCTCAGGAGACTGAACCACTCAAAAATATCCTACTAGCACATTTTATTACAAACCCCGCGGGGCCATGGTCAAAATTATTCAAATAAAAAAGTGACTAGCCAATATTGGCTAGACAAGCAGACAGATCAACTAATACACTGGAATCAGACTTTGAACAAGTCTGTCAACTGGCGGCTCCTCAGCTAACCCAACTTATGGTACAAAAAGTTGGATAACACACTCCATTCTTCAATAGTGCTGACCCCAATAAGAATAACATCATCCACGAAAAACAAGTGCATTAAGGACAGATGAGGAGAGTACTGATAACCCATAATCAATCCATTGTGCTAAGCATCCATAATAATGCGACTGAGGCTCTCCATAATCAAAATGAATAAGAGGGGAGATAATGGGCAACCTTGACGTAGCCCCCTGGAGACATAAAAAAAATCTGAGGGTGTCTCATTTACCAATACAACGAAACAGGAGCTCGTGACACAACCCATAATCCAACTGACACCCATAAGAGGGATACCAATCTGAATGAGCAGCAATCTGATGAAGGTCCAGTTGGCTCTATCAAAAGCTTTAACTAGGTCCGGTTTTAATAGCAAGACATTTGAATTTTTAGTCTTAATCGAGTGTAGTAATTTCTGGGTAATACCAACCGGTTCAGTAATCTATCTGTCCTTGAGAAAACAAAATTAATGTGTTGACAGTGAACGGTTTAAGATAGGCTTAAGTCTGATGGCAACTGTTACCACCTAATTTGTACTTAGTGGTTTTTATCAAGTGAGCCTTGTGAGCCAGACAAGAATAACTTGTTCAGACTTCAGAGGACCTTTGGAAGTACTTCTGGGAAGTGCTTGTTGTACTATATCACATGTTCATACCCCATGGAGGAATTGTAATAAATGTTCTAGCATGATAGTGTCTGTAAAATACTCGGTCTCTTAGACTTTATTTGTCAATTCGATCAGCCTAGGGTGTTTTTTCTCTTGGTCATTATTGGTTGTTGAATAAACAACTAATAATTTCTGAGTTTTTCACTCCACACTTCCAAAGTTGGGGTGGTCGGCTTGGCATTTAGGCCTATTAAGGTTATTAGAGTCTATGTGTTAATGTATAAACATGTTAGACATCATGGTCGAGTCATATGAACATGTCTAAGTCCCCCTAGGTTTTTTCAATTTTTCAATTTTTTAGTTTTTTTTAGTGTTTTTTATTAAAATTTAATTTTTCCAAAACTTAGGCTATTTTTTAATAATTTAATTGGAAAAATTGATTTTGTAATAAAAGTGGGCCAAATAATCAGTTCCAGACATGTAGGTGCTCATTTTTAAGCTAAGAGTACCATGTAAACCCATGGACCCACTATTTCCTAGTTTTGAGTGATTTTACATCACTGAGGTCAGAAAGCCCCAAAAATCAATTATTGATTATTTTAATTAATAAATTGACGAATAATGGAGCAAATCCAAAATCATATATCAGTGGATTCTCAGCCGATTTGATTGAAATTAGGCACATCTGAACCAGATTGACTGGATCTGACAAATACTTGACTGAAGGAGGTGATCAAATCAGATCCAGAGTTGATCTTCAGCATCCTTTATGGGGAATTTTTCCCTCTCTCTCTCCTCCACACGTTTTGGCTCATCTGGATGAGTTTTGGTGGATGCTTCAGTCAACAGGTTGAGGTGTCAGTCAGATCAGCTCTCCGATTGACAATTGCACTCAGTGAGACTCAGATCTGGCTCAGTTAGACACAGATCAGGCATTGATGGACTCTCCATCAACATATTTTGTCTATCTCCTTGGGATTTGCGCCCCCCTGGGCTAGATCTCCTAGTTTTTGTATATATCCAAGCACAACAACGTCTTCCAAGCTAGTTAGAGCTGGATTGAAGGGTCTTTTATTGTAATTATGTATTGGTCATCATTTGTTGAAATAAAGAGAAGCTTTGGAGGCTCAATTGTGGAGTACCTTTCATGTGTGGATCATCATTATCATGCTGCATTTGAAGTGAAACTGTTATTTTTTCAATTTTTTGCACTTAACTGTTGTCTGCCTGAATGGTTATTGAAATCATAGGGATAGATCATTGTAAGTAATCTTACTTACTTCTATTCTGCTACATATGTTTGAATGAGCTAATACCTCTATGCTAAATAAGATTATTTGCATGTTGTATCATCTACTTCTCATATGTATCTTCAGATTTAATGGTTTTGTTTACAGGATTTGTTGTGTAGCATTCAGGTTTGCCGTGATTGGAAGATCTGTGGTTCAGGTTTGATTCCATTGGTTTTCAAAAAAATATTGCTAAGCTTTTGCCCCTCGGTGCTTCACTACCAAGTTTCCTTTGCAGATCTGCTTCAGCAACAAGCACTTATTTTCTCCTTTTCTTCCTTTAAAAATCTTAAATTTTATTCAAACTGGTTACTATTAAGGAATATTATTCCTTAGATCTATCTCATTAAGAAAATTACATATAAATCTAGTTAGTAATATCCTCTCTTAAGGTTAGATCTCAGTTTCATTTTGCATATAAAGTTGTATTTTAAAAGATCTAGCTGAAATTACCGTATTTTTGCAAGCATTTTAATGAAAATTTGTAGCTTGCTTTTAAGGTAATTTCATTTGTTGTACTTTAAAGTTTCATATTCTGCAATAAAAGTGCACATTTTATTGGCTTCCCTAACAGCAAACCAAGATCCCAAGATCCTTGGTTCCTTTTTGCAAAACTAGATTACCCCAACTTAACAAAATTTGACATAAGTTTTTTTTTTTTTGTAATAAGTGTAGCAACCCAAAACACTTTCAAAGTGTGTTTGGGCACATTTGATTTTGATTGCTCGCTATTTTTTAGCAGGTCCAACAAAAAATAGAATGAGACTCTGCCAAAATTTCAGCTCTTGGATGAATCGGAGCTTCCCAGAAGCTTCCCCCACCACCTTGTTTAATTCTAGCTTGTTACAAGCTTGGTGTAAGCCTTTGGATCTCAGATAACAAAGATCAAAGTGCATCAAATTTAATTTTCTGATATTGTAAGTCACTTCTAATAAAGAGAAAAGGTCCTTTCGAGCCTATTCACCATCCCCCCTAGGAGAATTTGCGTCGGTGTCACTTTTTTACTTTTTGTTCATATCTTTTCAAACTAGCATAGCTCTAATTTACATGATAGTATACTTTGATTCATTATCAATTTCATATTCCATATTTGATATTTCAAAGTAATCTTAATACTTACCCCATGACTTCCCGATTGACCCGAAAGGGGAAAGAGATGCGTGGTAGAACTAATTAGAAAACCGGAGTTGTGTATCTGTGTTTTCTTTTTCATCGTTTGTTTCTTCAGCTATTATAAAATTAACCCCTCCTTAATTCCCTGATTGAGATCCAATTGGATCGAAAGAAGTTCCTGAAGGGTTTTCTTTTTAACAAGAACACCATTTCTTTAAAAATTTACTAAAATTGACAAGACTCCGGTATGTATGCTCTGCACTTGGTTGCGGTTTGTCCAATCAATCAAGCTATATCAAATGGATTTGAGTGACTAAAATAATTAGGACTCACTCTCCCAAATTGACAAACCATCAGTTGAAAATCTAACACCTAGATCAAACCGTCACGGTGGTAAAATACCCAAAGGAAGCAGAAACTTCTGAAAAGTGACCTCGGAGCGCCGATCTCTGTCACACCCTAATGGGTGTGTTACGAACAATAGCACCAGAGACTCCATTCAGCCCACATATTCCTTGCAGGTAGCTGTTAAGGTTTAGCTTTGGACATACTCGAAGTACTCTCGGTATATCTGGAGTCTACCCCTTCGCCTAATTTTAATCAACTCACACCTCACATTAAATTAAAACGTACCAAGAGGCAATTGCAAAACATTCACTCCGAGCACATGCAAGTACGTTGATTTTATTTTGACTCCATTCTAAGGCACTGGTTATTTTCTTACTTTATATATATATTGTGTTTCAGCATTGTACTTTCGTGCACTCATTTTTATATCTTGTCATCTTTGATTGTCTATAGTTAAAATTCAAACTCCTAAGTAACTCATTCAATTTAACATCACCACACTAAGTAATTAGCCTTAGTAACTTAATAGGGTCTAACCCTCCTTGGATTCGTTAGGATTTGAGCCTAAACAAAGGAGTCAAGAACAAGGTGACAGGCTTGACTCGAGACTTTCCCCCAAGGACACACCAAGTGGCTTGAAGATTTCTTCCACGTGACCCAGGTGTGTGAAAGGCGGCAACATCTTTTGGCGACGTTGCCGGGGATAAATCTTTTTATTCCCGAGTACGACTTTTGTTTTCTTCCTTTTTGTTTTTGCTTTGTTTGATGAATGCTTAGAGTAGATCTTTAATTTTCATCTGACGACTCCACCGACTTTTTTCCAGTTTTTATTTTTACAAAGAAAAACAAAAAATAATTTTTGTGAAAAGACTTATAAATGCTTATTTTTCTTTTTCACATGGTGACTCCATTGAAGGTATAAAACCCTGTTGTCTTATAAACTTGTGAAGTTTTGTTGTGTGTAGATGAGCCCATGCGACATGTTAAAACCTTTAAAGCTCATCACTTGACAGCTCCACCTTTTCAGTACAAGGTTTAATCATTATATCAAATGCATACTATTAATTTTTGATATGGATGAATTAAAGGAAAAATGTGGTGCCCGGTTAATCGTAATGTTTTGGCCTATCGATTTTTCAAACATCCCAGGTTTTCCTAACTATTGTAATGGTTTTGAGGATGCATATAACTGGCTTTCGACATTTCATGGAAATTATAGTGATTCGGCCATCTGGCATGTCAAATCTTTCCTTTAGTTGATTGTTGACTTCAATATTTTTCATGAAGACAATATGATGGAAATGTTTGCTAGTACTTGTTAGAGTGAGGCCTGTTGTTGGTTCTATCAAGGCCTTCCTAATAAATGCATAACTTCATTTCCAAGCTTCCTTTGGATGTTTTTAGAGCAGTGGCATGATGGTAGGGGTAGTATGAATGGTTTAAAAAAGTTCCTTGAAAATATCTGTACCGGTAGCAGTAGCAATTGTTTTAGTTGATCTGGTAGAGGAAAGAGATTCACCAACACTGCTCCGTGGGATTCTATTCCTGTTCTAGAACTAGTAGCAAAGATCTGAACAAAAAAAAGTCATGAGAAAATAAAGGCTAAACCCTAATTGACCCAAAAATATGCACGGAAATAATAAACTAACATTAGATATGCGTACATCGAGGGAGCACTAGACGGTGATGAGAATCAACTTGTGAGATAGGAGCGAATAATTATGGGCATTTGCTTGTACCAGTCTTTGATACTTGAGCCATTGAAACGTATTCAAACCCTCAAAGCTTTTAAAGTTTATATCTCCAATGAAACTCAAGACCCTCTTAAACTCAAAATTCACAGAGCCCACATCAAGGATTTCACTACCTTGATCCTAATTGGAACAATCTAAAACAATCTAGATCTCAAGGCCTCCATTCCATTGCAAACCCTCCCTCTATGGCCTCTCATGTCCAAACCTTCCCTCCATGTCCTCTTAATTTTAGAGCATTTTATTTAGTTTGTTTTGTTTTGATCTTTTTGTCTTTTATTTTTATTTAATCTTTAATATTAATATTAAAGATATTATATATAATATAATATTTAATTATAATATGTTTATATATATTAACTTTTTTATAATATATATTGACTTGTTATATAAATACAAATAATATATAATTACTTATATAATATAAAATTAAGCATATGAATATATAGAATTATACTATATTAATATTACATATTAGCTACAATATATAATAATTAGCATAAAAGCAAGTTTAGAAAAATAAGTGAAAATAAGTTATATCAAACTTTTAAATTGCTATATAAATGAAAATAAAAATCGCCATATAAGCGAAAATAAGTTTCCTCCAAAAAAAACTTATATACAAAGATCTTAAATTTGAAAACATTGAGTGAAAAAGTGAATGTTTTAGCCTCCATCCTTTTGAATGCTAAAACATCCAACAAATTTAAATAATTTAATGTGTGATTTATTTATAAAATACTATAACAACAAGGTTGTTTTCTTATATGTTTTAATAAAAAATCCAAAACAATATTTATAACATTTATTTAGTGTTGAGATAAAATTTAATATTGGTATATTTTTTATTTTTTATAACATCATATTTATTATATTACGTTCATTTTCCAACAACTGTTTTTTTTAATGTACTTCAACACAAAAATAATATTTATATATTATAATCTTGATTTTGATTTAAATTATCAGAATTACTTTGAATATAAATTATTTAAAAACCAAAACAATATTTATAACATTTATTTAGTGAAAACATAAAATTTAATATTGATATATTTTAATTTTTTTATAATATCATATTTATTACATGGGTTGATGGACAATGAACACTCACATCAAGCCATTTTCAAACAATTGTTTTTTTAATGCACTTCAACACAAATAAATATTATTTAGATATTTATAATCTTGATTGTTATTTAAATTATCACAATTACTTTGAAGATATTAAAGTATAAATAACTTATTTTCTATTTATAACATTTTTATATGTAAATAATATATTTTCATTGCAAGATTAAGAATATAGATATTGACATTGCAAAAATAATAAGAATGACAAAATGCAAGCCTCATTTCGAAGTATTTCTAATAACAAGAAATATGACAAAATGCAAACCTCATTTGATAATAAGAATGACAAAATGCAAACCTCATTTCTAAGTATTTATGAGGCATTTTTCATTCTCTTTCACATGGAGCACTAGCAATGTGTTCAATGTAGTCAAAATACTCGAAACAGCATGATGATGCATGCAAATTTCTTGGATTTACAAAAGGTGAACTCATCCTTTTTTGGTAGCTGGTTAATGTAGCAGTCACTGCTTTCGATATTCACAAGTAACAACATGTTCACATAGTGTTAAATGCATAACTATCAACATTTAGAACATTTAGAAATAAATATAGTTTAAAATAGAAATCTTAATTTAGCATGGATTTATACTCTTATGGAAAAGTTGAAAAAGACTATGTTCATAGTATAGTTTAAAAGTTGAACTTATCTTCCCCTGAATCGCCCTCTTTGTGTGAGTTCAAGGTCAACGCTGCCAGATTCCGATTGCATTGCATTGGTCAAATGCATAGTCAATACGCCACAAACATACCAGCATTAAAGAAAGACATGGAATAAGAGTTATCTAATGTTGAGATGGATGATATAGGTGGCAATAGACACAGGAAAATTCAATTAATTAATTGTACTCCATGGAAACATTGAGATAGCATGTCATGTTACACGGGTGAACAGAGAGGTGATGTTACGGAGCAGTATAGGTGCTAACCAAAATGCCCTCAACCCGACGGAATCCGCCAGAGACAAGGATAGCAATGTAGACAAGTATGTTGGTGGACATCATCTACATAGAGGAGAAAGACAATCTCGCCCATTATAGACAAGGAAGCTCCATAATTTCCTGCATCACGTGCTTTGATGGCATCGAATCCACGCATTAACAATTGAACCACGCTAAATCTACCAATGATATCAGTCGATTGTTGGACAGGCATGGCTAAAACTTTCGTTGTCTTCACGGGCAGGGCTTAAGGCGGTTTCATGGTTGCTGTTGTTTGCCTATTTGTAGGAAAGGTATGATAGAAAAGGGGATGTTACGACGCCAAAAGTGTAGGTAATTGTCTTCATGTAAATCCTCCTCCAGCTACCAGAGTTGAGAGACAGATGAATTTAATTACACCGAGAGGGAGACAGACGAATTTAATTACACCGACAGGGGGCGTCTCTTCATTCCCTATCGATAGATGGTGAAAGGTTGAGTAGAGCCATCCCTTAAATAACACCTTCGGTGTAATTATATGATATCTTTCTAAGAGGGAATTCACTAATGGAAAATTGCAATTTTGAAAATATTTTTTTATAGTTTACTAAAATTTAACATTACAAATTGATTTAGAGACCCCTAGAAAGGGATCTTTGAATCCATCTGCAACGTTAAAATCTAGTAAATTGTAACACTATGGAACTAGTTTGAATTTCATGGCATCTATTTTATTCGATCGACAACTCACTCAATAAAGAGCATGTGTTCTTGCTCAATACACATAAGGGGATTCCAAGTTGTTGATTTGTGACACATGATATTAAGTCATTGTCAAAATAGAAAGATGATATTCGGTCTTTGTCGAAGTGGAAAGGTGTTTTGTTATGTGGGTGTTTTTGTTATGTGTCACTTTTTTGTGTTTTTATTGTTTTTATTGTTTTTATTTGATTTTAATATGGTTTTGTTATTTATTTTATATTTAATAATGTATAGCTATATTATAATATATAGATATGCATGTTTATATATCATAATATAACAATATAATGTGTTTGGGGTTCTTATATATATGATAATAATATTAACCAATGTGTATTTTATATATATTAATTTGGTCAATTCATGTTGAGCTGTGACAGTACATTATTAATTTACTAAATTCTAACAATGCAGGGGTTTCTGAATCCATCTGCATTGTTATAATTTAGTAAAATGTACAAATTTATTCTCAAATTTGTAATTGTTTCCATTACCGAAGTCACACAACTAAAAATGACCAAATAAATGGCCAATTGGTATCTGTTCATTTGTAGTCTATATATCCCGTGATCAAATTTGATCATTTATCTTGGTCATTTTTAGTTGGTTTCGACCCTGTGACCACAAGTGGTCATTTATTTTCGTCTTTTTTAGTCGTCTCACTTAGAATTATAATTTTTGGTCATTTGTCCCTTTCAGGAGACCGTGGTAACCAAAATTTTTGGTCTCCTAGTCACTAATCTCTCATTTTCCACTAATGTAATGATATTAAATATATGGAAGCCGATTAGTACTAGAGTGTGTTAAGTTCTGCTAAACACATAATTCATTTTTTGTAAAATAAACTCATAAGTAATTTTATAATGGCCATAACCATAGTTCATGTCAAAAGAGAATAACTTAAAGCTGTTTTTTAACCTTACAATCCTTCTTCTTCATAAAAAGTATTGTTCCCCACAGACAAAAATTCCACTTACTCTTGAATTATCACCAAAAATATGAGAGACAAGTTTCGATAACAATCATAAGATGAACTAGTAATCCATAGGTGTAAGATGAGAATGTGAAAAATATGATAATGGAAGTAGGTCTGTCAAGCAACTGTTCAAATCAACAAATTGGAAATATACATGTCTGAGTCAAAATACCAAAAACCATATGAATAATAGAAGAGATGGTTAAGAATGATATACAGAGGATTGTAAATTTTTAATTTTCACTATAAGCTGCAGATTTCAAAAGTACCCAAAGAAAGGTTAAGATACTTGATGAGTGTTTTAACATACTTCCATTTTCCAAGTAATGCTCCTTGAGCTGCTTATAGAGAGAGAATACTTGTAATCAAGCTGCAAAACCACTTGTTAGATGACTCAATTTATTCATGAAAACATATATAATAAAAAGAAAAAGAGTCCCTTGTAAATAATCTATTATAAATGACTCTTATTTATTCAAAGAACACACATATCTACATATATACAAGTGATGATAACCCAAAATAATTTTCAAGGATCAGGAGGAGGAGGAATAGATTCCCTTTCGACTAATTCCATTTCATTCTGCTGCAAAACATTCTGTATAAAATCTTGTTTAAATGTCAGTTGATGATAAAGTCTGAGTCTATGTCCATTTAATACAAGAAAAACTTGTGAGCCGTTAATTGTTTTAATTTTTACTGACACATTATCAAAAGATGTAACTACTTTGTATGGGCCCATCCAATGGGCAGTTAAATTTCCTTTAAAATATTTGAACTATGAGTCGAATAGTAGTGCCTAATCTCCAGTATTAAACTGCTTTTGTTTAATAAATTTATCATGCCATGTCTTTCGCTGATTCTGTATTAGCATGGTTCTTTGGAGTGCATCTTGTCTGATCTCGTCTAATTCATTAATCTACAATTTTCATTGTTTCTGTGCTTCATCCAAATTCATGCCTAATTGTGTTGCCATACGAAATGTTTTAACTTGAAATTCAATATGTGAAATGACTTGTTTTCCATACACTAACTCATAGGGGGTATGTCTGGTAGTGTTTCTCCATGTTATCCTATAGGCCCATAAAGACTCTAGGAGTTTATCTTCCCAATCCTTATGATGTAAGTGAATGGTTTTGGTTAAAATGGCTTCGAATACTTTATTAGTCGATTCTACCTGACCATTAGCTTGAGGGTGATAAAGTAAATATTTGCATTGTTGGATGCCATATTTCGTAGTAAGTTCTTTCATTAATTTAGAAGTAAATTGAGTATCTTGATCTGTGACAATTTCTCTAGGTACACCAAACCAAGTGAATATTTCTTCATATATGAATTCTACCACTGATTTCTTTCTAGCTCCAAACAAAGCTTTAGCTTCTACCCATTTGGTGACATAGTCGGTGCAGACTAGGATATATTTGTTTTTTCGAGACATTGGAGAAATTAGTCCTACAAAATCAAGAGCCCGTTTCTCAAAGGGTTCAATCATGACTTGGGGTTGTAGGGGAATTTGATCAAATGATGTAGGTCTACCCATTATTTGGAAACTATTGCATCCTTTGACATATTTGGCAGCATCTTTAAAAATTCTTGGCCAATAATAACTAGAATGTAGTACTTTGTATGTTGTCCTCTTATCAGAAAAATGTCCTCCACATGGTCCATCATGGCATGCATGGAGGATGCTTGTCATTTCATCCTCATGCATGTATCGTTGAATAATAAGATTTGGACCATTGCGGAAGAGATCGTTATCAACCCAAGAATAATTAGAACTTTGAACTATAGTACGACGCTTCTCATGTGGGAACAAATGGTTTGGTATTTTCCCAGTTGCTAAATAATTGGCAATATCTATGAACCAAGGGGTTTGAACATATACAATAAATAGATGTTCATCAAGAAAAGTGTTGTCAACTGGCTTAGTGTCATCTTCATGTTGAATATGGGAAAGGAAATCTACTACTAGATTTTCTTTACCAGGTCGGTCAATGACGGTAATGTTAAATTCTTGCAATAAAAGAAGCCATCGAGCCACTCTACCATTAGTAACTGGTTTATTCATTAGAAATATAATGGTAGAGTGATCAGTATGCACAAAATCTTCATAACCTGTAATGTAATGATGAAAATTATTAATAGAATAAACTACTGCCAAAAACTCTTTTTCAGTAACAGTGTAATTAAGTTCGGCAGGAGTCAAATTCTTACTAATAAAATACATGTCATAAGGTGCTTATCCCTATTTTTGGTCGAGGACTCCTCCTATGGCCGTATTAGAGGAATCGGTGGATATGTGAAAAGGGAGGGACCAATCGGGACCCCTGAGTATTGGTGCCACTGACAGTTTAGATTTTAGGATTTCAAAAGCATTTTGACAAGATTCTATCCACTGGAATTTTACGTCATTTGTAAGCAATTTAAACATTGGCATCGCTATTTTAGTGAAACTTTCAATAAAGCAGCGGTAATATCCTACATGACTAAGAAAGCTTCTTACCTCTTTCTGCATTTTTGGAGAGGGAAGGGGAAGGCCAACAATTACTTCGATTTTCATAGGATCTACCTTAATTCCTTAGGAGGAAACATGATGTCCTAAAACTATACCTTTTGTTAGTAACATTTTACATTTTTCATGACTAAGGGATAAATTTGTTTCTTGACATCGAATCAAGACCTTCTCAAGGTTGTCAAGAGATTCTTGAAGGGTACTACCATAGGCCGTAATATCATCCATGTACACCTCCACATAGTCATGTATAAGATCAGAAAAGATACCTAAGACTGCTCGTTGAAAAGTGGCAATTGCATTACATAGGCCAAATAGCAAAACTTGATAAGCATATGTTACCCAAGGGCATGTAAAAGTTGTCTTTTCTTGATATTCTGGTGCTATTAAAATCATGTTGTAACCACTATATTCATCAAGAAAGGAAAAATAATGTTTACCTGATAGGGTATCTAACACTTGATCAATAAATGGTAAAGGAAAGTAGTCTTTAAGTGTAGCTTTGTTTAATTCCCTAACATGAACACAAATGTGCCATTTCCCTGTGACTTTATTTGGGACTACTACTAAAGGAGACACCCAGTTACTATCAGAGATAGGATAGATGAAACTAGCAGTGAGGAGTTTTTGTAATTCTTCTTTTACTATATCCTTTAGAGAAGGATTCATCCTCCTCTGTGGCTTCCTTACAGGTGACATGCTTGGATCCATATAAATATGGTGAATACAAGTGTTAGGTTGTATACCTTTCATATCAGTGTATTCCCATGCAAATGCTCTAACTTGTTTCTTAAGAACTTTGAGCAGATGTGCTTGTTGGTTTTCACCTAATCCTGTGTTTATATGTAGAAATTTTTTAGGGCCAACCTCACAAGGTATGGTATAGGTTCCTATATGCACTTCAATCATGAAGACACAAGGTGTATCTGTAAATATTGAGAGAGCCATATTCTTTTGAAACCCATCTCCAAAAATACGATCGAATTGAGCAGGGATGATTTTAGGGGCGAATTATAGCCCATTGGCGAATATTAAGGGGTGCCCAAAAAAAGATGGGCGAATTTTTAATATTAAAATGGTTTTTTTAAA
>LPNX010183603.1:0-74551 GCA_001517045.1 Pseudotsuga menziesii
TATATATATACTTGCTTTTTTAAATTAATTTTAACTATAAATTTCTTTTCCAACAAGTTATTAAATAATTATAAATCAAAACAAAAAACCATGAGGTAGCAATGTTTTTAGCACTTTTATTTGTTATAACAAAAGGATGGAGGCTATAGAATGAACAATGTAAAGAGATATGCATGCAAATGCATTTGAAACCCACTTTTCATGTCCTTTTTGGAAGATGTTTTTTTTTTCAATTTTACAATAAAATCGAGAAGACTAAACATATTTGTATAAAAAAGTACACTAATAAAACAAATGAAACAAATATTTTTTTATTGAAGTTGATGATGCATATGTTAGATATATAAAAAAGCTACAAATACTTTACGAGTTCGTTATTCTCTAAAATAAAGGATAAACAAACAAGCTAATCAAGAATATTAACTAAGTTAATAAATGATATTTTGTAACTTAATTAACTTAAAATAAAAGACTCATGGAAACATTTATGCTATCTATAATCATGTGGTGTATAGCCAATTCTCATAAAAAGCACTACTGAATCTCCTTACTCAGTCTGACGAAATCCCTTATAGTGATTGAAAGGAATCCCAATGTACTACTGTGACTACCTCAACTCTCAGAATACAAGGTATTGATGTCGATGAGAGATAAATGATTTTAATAAGACAAGGGTCTTGTCTAACAAACCAATATCATGTTGTGACAAAATGAGTGACTGAATGGCTTGACATAAGACTAGACGATAAGAGTCGGGATCATACTTCCTTTGATCGATGATATACTTGGGGTGAGGTCTAATGGTATCATACTTCAAGGGAGAGTGTAATGTAGGGAGACAAAGTGTAGATGAAGGACATTGTTAGGGACACAATACTTGAGAGAGTGTTGACTGACAAAGACATAATGCAAGGTACCGAGAGACTCAACATCATTGATCAAAGGCAACCAGGGGGTGTATCCAAAAGAATGTGTTGTTCCCATAGTTTAAAGGAATCGAGGATATTTTGTACATAAATAATATTTGGTGAGGTCTCCACGATTTTGGGCATGTTGGGGGACCAATACAATGATGGGTGGGACTCCCACGATTTTTGGTGGATCGAACAGTCAATTTGATTATGGGTGGGGTTCCCATGGTTTTGACTGAGTCAAGGAACCTTTTCCAAGATGAAGTGAGGGTTTATTTGTAAACGTGAGGATAGGTTCCCCATAAATCATTACCATGCAGAACGTTGCTGCAGGAATAATTGAATAGAACTAGTTGTCTCTAAGAAAGGGGTTCCCATTGTTTCCTCAGTAGAGGTCATGATACGAAGGAGGATGGTGACTAGGTTAAATGATAATGGGGGTATGATGGGACCATAGTAAAATCTTCTTTGTAACCGATGCTGAGGAATTTGATTGTATGGCACTACCTGAGGTGGGGGAGTAAATGAACAACTATGTAATAATTGGCTTCAAGAGAGTGAATTTTTTTGGGGGGGTGGGTAATTCCTTAAATTTGTGGGGGAAGTGTCATCATGGGTGTCAATTTATGACAAGCTTTGTTGGGGGAAAACACCCATGAGGGGAGATGAGTGATCTAGAGTAGTGACATTGATCGCACATCAAAACTGGGAGATTGATAACTATATGGTTGCAAAATGATCTCAGGGATATGGTTGCAAGAGGGAAGTGTGGGTGTTGAGAGGTGAGTTCCATGATAATACTTGAGTGAGCGATATTTCAGTTTTGCCGGTGGTGGCTAATTGAGATTTATGGGAATATTCCTGCATACATGACACACATACCCAAGAGTAGTAAAGGAGATAACAAAGGTATGGAGAATGTGGTGGTGAATGCAAAACATGAAGCATTTGTGGGGTGCTTGTCCCATTATGCTCTGGAGGTAATGTTCCAAATGAAGGAGAAGGATGCACCATTGTGAAGAGCTCAGAGTGTTGATTATGGTGGTGTAAATGGTTCGTTAAATGGATGCATGGTTTGGTTGTGGAAAAGTTTTGACGTTTGGGTCAAATTGGATTAAAAGGGGGGTAGGGCCCACTTTTTGAATATCATTTGTACTTATGTCTATTCATGTCCTTGTGGTCCTTTTTGAATTTTACGAGATCACGGATGATCCATTTTTTGAGCAGTGAGAATCGAGTAATCCTAACCCTTGTCTTGTTTAATTTTATTTGGGGGGTTTTAGGGTTGGGGTGTGGTTTGGGCCTCGTATGAATTGTTTTTTCCCACAAAACCATATGTGTGAGATTCTGGTTTTTTAATGCACCGTCTTGCTAGAAAAGGGGGGAATATCTCTTTACTCCAGCATGATATTATGGGTTAATACTGCGTAGGGAACGAGTTTTTCATGTTTATCCTATACAGGTTTTCAACGCATCTGAGTGATGATCAGACACACTGGAGCACAAGATTCTTTAGGAATCTTTCATTATTCCCAGTATGGCTGGTCCCAAAACAGTCACGCTAGAGTGTGTCCGAAATAGTTTTTTTTCATGCATTAATTCCATGTAGGAAAGGGGACACCAGATGTGTTGAGAGTGATTTAGCACTGCTTGTGTCGCACTATAGCGCTTGTAGGTTGTGCAGTTTGGGTAGAACTAAGTAATATGAATTGTGGGTTTGAGTAGATAGATATGGACACAGAGTGATGAGAGTGTAGCTCCTAGGGGTTGGTTGATGAGGTCCAAAGGGACCTTCAGGGGACTTAGGAGCTCACTGATGTGGGGCTCCTGAAGTTCTTTATGTGTCCATTCATACGATCGGTTGACTACCTACTGCGGGATATAATGTAGATGTGGGGGCCTGATTAGCGGGTGTCACACATGTGAGGACAAGACCTGGGTATTACCACTCAGGATATCTACTTTATGATAGGGTTGATTTCTCAAGGGATGAGGGAGTCTCTCGGAAGAGAGCGAACGATTCATGGATTGATCAATCAGTACTTTGTCAGACATCATGATTCCTATGACAATGGATAGATCCTAAGGATATGTTTAGTGACCCAACTGGTGCGGGAATTAGCTACAACTTTATTAAGAATCCTTGGTCCTACATCGCCTCATTGGATCTCTAGTGGGAAATTATTGCTGGTGGAGTGAGTTTTGGCTAGTGAGCAGGTGGCGTGGGGGTCGATTCCATGGGAGAGAATCATGGCAGGGATGGAAGATGTGCATCGAGGGGTGGAGAGGAAATTCTATCATGGGAGTGTCCTATGTGCATTATTTTTGGAATGGTTCCCTTCCTTGTGGCCTGTGGTGTTGGTACCAGCTCGAAGCCATCTAGAACCTCGTATGGTCTTTTGGGGCACTGTTATGGCTCAATTGGGGGGGGGGGGGAGTTTAGAGCTTACTACATCCCACAATTTATAGAGTTTTGGTTACAGAGGATAGGACAAATGGATCAATAACCCTAGTGGGGAATGGATTATACTAGAGACCTAGAGTTACAATAGCCTGCTACTGGTTGGGATGAGACATGACACTTTTAGTATTGTATGTATGATATCTATTTTTGTACTTTTACTTTGTGTTATGTATATACTTTGATATATACCTCTATTGATGAGTTATTTTTGTGCTCAGTGATGTAGATATTGGACCTATGCCACCACCTCCTAGAGTCCATCATTGGTGGTAGAGGGTTAAGAGATTGGGGCTTAGAGGGCCTGAACTAGTTGTTAAGGCAACAATAGGTGGTGTTGTTGAGGGAGATATTGAAGGAGATGCAGTTGTCATAGAATTGGATGAGTTAGAGTAGTAGTTGGCTATGTAGACCGAGGGTATTGATGAGAAGGAGATCAAGGATCTCATAGACAATGAGTTGTCCCTTACTCTTCAACTCTCAGTTACATACGGTCTAGGATTTAAATATGTGATGTAGAGGAGTGTGATTGCGTGAAATAAGACATGGGAATCACAAGTATGGGATAGGTATCCTCCTAGGTAGAGACTGCAATAAGGGACAAGAACTGGCGGGGATGAAACCCAGAGATAGTTATAGGTGGGGTTGTACGATCGTTGACCATCATGGGGCCTCGAGATCCAACAAGTGGTGGAGAAGCTTGAGTGCTCGAGTATTATGATTTTATTGTATTCAGGGTCAAGGGCCCTTGTTTTGTACATTGATAGAGCTTATGGGAGGCCAGTTTAATGATATATCACCCATAAGGTGCATGGTTATGTTTGTATATGCCCTACAAGGGCCAATTTGTACATGACACACTATGTTTTGAGATATATATATATATATATACCATTTTTTGTGCTTCACACATGTTGTATCTCATGGATGTTTGGTGTGTGCCTATGTTTATGATATCTCTATGCATATGTTGTTCATATCGATGTTTTAGTAGTAGTTACTTATACATTATATTATTTTTTATGAGAGACATATGGTGATGATGTGGTTTGATGTATGTGATAATATGAGCTATGTGTCATAGTTGGTACTTTGCGCATGATATGAGATTCAGTGTCAATGTATGTTTATGGTTTCGATGTTTATACATGCATACTTGGATCAGGATTGTACATGTATTGGATGACTTTGTTCTATTGTGTGGGTTTAGTTGTGATTTAGCAAGTGCCAATTCAAGACCTCATTGGTGAGTACCTTGGCGCTTCTTGGGACATGGATGAAGATGATGGCTTCAAACTATCACATGAGCAGGAATACACAAAGATATTTACGGAAGACAGGTGGGTTGAGGACACAAAATACATTGTTAATTTGCGAAACAAATAAAATTGAATATAATTGGACATGCAGGAAAGTTATGCCAAAATGGTTGACATCATTCAATAAACCTGTAACGATGTTGTACTCAGCTTGGTTGTTTGTAAGTGCCCCAAGAAAACTTCATCGATGCGGTATAGGATTTTTTTACCAACGAATTGCGCCTTTTGTGAAACGGATGAAATTGTTCATGTTGGAATCCATTTACATTATGAACAAAAGGTGGAAATCAATTTTATATCTATGGGATTTAAAACATAAACTAATAATTTTGAACTTGAAAATGAACAATGGGTTCAAATGGTGTACCATGGGAACCTTCCACCAATGTCCGGGAAATATCTCATGCTTAAGGAGTATATATTTATGTTCTTGGTGTCAAAATAGAGGATCCCAACATGGATTAATTTGGTAATGGGGAATAAGAGCTATCATTGGGGGAGGGTGACAACTCGTTAGATGATGATGATGAATCCTCACTTGTGAGTAATCCATCCAGGGAAGATACATCTTCAATAGTATTGGCTATCATGGGAACGATTTTCTACAATGATGTTTCATGTTGTGAGACACTTAATTGGAGCAATTGGTCCTATAGATGCATCTAATTAACTTCTCATTCAACATGCAAAATGGGGCACTAAATCAAATAGTGGGAAGTGGTGCCATATGCTCGGCATGGGCGTGATCCCCTTATTGGAACTAGTCTTAGTGCTAGGGATGTTGTAGGGGATGTGGGACGGATATGAGTAGGAATCATATGGATGTGGTTTTAGCATGAAGTGCTTCCATATATTTGGTATCATGGTTCATATGATCAAGGTTTTCTTGAGGAAATGCAAGGGTCTCTGAAGGGGTTAGCTTTGGAGATGAGATTTTGTCCACTTCATTGGTGGTGATCCTATTGATGGAAGCTACCTCGGTTGATGGGGTATGTGAAGGTTCTTCCACTGGTTGTGTGAGGTGGATGGTTGCTAATGCATTCCAGAATCATGTGAGATAGAGGGAATGGTGTGTGTAGTGACCGTATTAGGAACAAATAGAACATGACTTATTGGTGTGTAATGATTTGGACTTAGGGGTTAAGGGATTTAATGTGCCCCCAGTTTCAACTTTGGGGGGATGTGTGATACCATTAGGAGCGTTAATCATGTTTATGAGCTTTGGTAAGGTAGAGAACATATTCATTGCATGTCCTTGTTGTCTGCAAAAAGCGCATGGGGTGTGGCCCGCATGGTAGGTGTGGTGTGCATGATGGGTGCTTTTGACGTTTGTTGGTTAGTGCCCTTAAATCTCAATTTGGTTGTAATCAATGATGATTCAAACAAATGATTAATTGTAGTGGGGGATTTCAACTTAGGATGCTCGGTACCTCCATTAGTGGGGCTATTTGGTTTGGGTTGGATGTTTCCCCCTTTTTGTGGTTTTTTGACTTCCAGTGGTGTCTAAGTTGCAGGTGGTGTTGGGTCCATGAGTCAAGATATAGGGGTAATGCATCATACCAACACCATTTCATAATGCAAAACAAATTTTAAATCCATCTTCGAGAATAGTGGTGTAAGGTACCACATAGGGGAGACCTAATGTGAGTCATGGGAGTGATAATTGTGTTATAACCAATGTTCCTTATATCCTACTAGGGGGTAAAGAAATGGTATTTAGAACATAGGGGGTATTGATGGTTTCAACACTTGTTCCACACCATAACTCATTTGTGTTGTTGACGATGAATCTATGGGGGAGGTAGAATCCCTTTTAATGGTGAAAGGTGTACACATGAGTCCTTCCATTGTGACAGGGATTTTAGGTGGAGGGTTTGAATAAGCCCCTAGAAGGTTTTGTACACCCATGGAATAATTTCAACATATGGTGTTGGAATTTCTTCTCCAAATGTTGGTAACGCATTTTCAATATTGGTGGATGCTTGGGGGTTGTAGTAGATTATATGGTCGAGGGTCACGTCCTTCCCTTTGAAAGGAAACATCATGGTACACAATATTCAAGAGGAAACTACCTTAATGGTGTACATGTAACTACGACTCAAGAAGATGATGTATTCTAGCT
This sequence comes from Pseudotsuga menziesii, assembly GCA_001517045.1. Classification (NCBI taxonomy): domain Eukaryota; kingdom Viridiplantae; phylum Streptophyta; class Pinopsida; order Pinales; family Pinaceae; genus Pseudotsuga; species Pseudotsuga menziesii. The sequence continues at coordinate 6,814 of LPNX010183603.1, forward strand.
GAGCATCGACGACTTCAACATCAATCATTACCGTTTCCCCCCTAGCTTGATGGGGAAATTTTGGTACAATTCTTATGGTTGGGATGGTATTCCATCATATGCGCGAAGAGCAATAGAGGATGGGACTATCTTAGGAGAACCCATTCTCTTCCAAACATTAGAAGACACAATGCACATGGATGCTCCTTCATCAATGCTACACCAATGAACGATGATGTTCTTTATTGTTACTGGGACTTGGAGTGCAACTGATGATGGTAGTCATGGTTCACCTTTGTCTAAGTCAAAATTCATAATGTTTGTGTCCGAAGGGTCAACGATTCCAAGTGAGTTTAATAACGCCTTTCTTTGGGAAAAGTAAGATTATAGTGCTTCTACTGTTGTCATGGTGGTTGGTGATTGTGATAAGTCGTAAACAATGATGTAATTGTGGGAAAATTCATGTGGGGATTATAGGAAATAGGCCTCAATGGTGCTTTGCTCAGTGTTTGAACGTGGAATATGCAAAGGTCCTCTTGATGGGACCAAATTCTCCTTGACGACGAGGGAGGTATCAACATTGTTGTACCATTTGGTGTGATTCTGGAGGTTGATCAACATCAAGGTCATATAAATGTTTTGGAAGAATCCATCACCTAAGGGACAAGGATCCACTACAACAAAAACCAGAATTTGTGCTGGATTTAATGTCAGATTTTAGTGTAATTTTTTTCCAATTGCGGTGAACAATTTGGCACTAAAGATGAAACTATTGTACAATTTCATTAAATGCCAAATACTGTGTCTTTTTTATGTCCTTTTTAACATCCATTTTTGCGAATTTTTTTTGTGTTTTTTATACCCTTATTTGCGCCCAATTTTGCATACAATGTTGCATCCGATTTTGCACCTAGTTTTACTTCATGTTTTGCACCCAATTTACACCTCGTTTTGCATCCAATTTTGTGTCTAGTGTTATGTCCAAATTTGCATCCAATTTTGGTCCTAGTATTGCGTCTGGTTTTGCATCTAGTTTTACTTTTATTTTTACTCCCAACATTGCATCTTATTTTGCATCTAGGTTTCCGCCCAATGTTCTGTCCCATTTTACAATTTCTTTTGCATCTAGATTTTTGCATAGTTTTTCTTCCTTATTGATGTATTTTTTTATGTAGGTATGCACCTGATGTTTCGCCTAGTTTTGCACCAAGTGTTGCACCTAATGTTGTGTCAAGTTTTACATCCAATGTTGTGTCCCATCTTGCATCCAATATTGCATATGGTTTTACATCTAATGTTGTGTCCCATCTTGCATCCAATATTGCATCCTACTTTACATATTAGTGTGCATCCAAATTTGTGCCCAATATTGCATTGAGTTTTACGCCCAGTTTTACGTCTAGTTTTGTGGCCAATTTTATGTCCAATAAGGAATCCACTTTTGCATCTAGTTTTGGGCCTATTATTGCATCTAGTTTTGCACCCATTTGTATGCCCATATTTGTGTCTAGTGTTGAGTCTCCTTTCGCATCTTGTTTTGCATTTGGTGTGATGTCCACTTTTGTGTCTTGTTTTGCATCTGATTTTGCATTTAGTGTTGCGTCTAATCTTGAGACCATTTTGTATTTTGTTTTGCATCCATTTAATTAAATTCAATTAAATATTGAAATATGTCAAAGTTCTCAAATATCATTAAGAAATGAAATTTATAGCATAACGTTTCTCAAGAATTTTAAGGAAAATTCACAACATCCATCCAAAAGTAGTAATATTATCATACATACAAATTCTTTATCAAAAGAACATTAACAATTTCCAATACAAATAAAGTAACAAGACAATATTAATAGTGTTATCATCTTTAATCAAATCAACTAAAATTCAAATGTATGATCTATATATCAAAATTTTTCATAGATATCATTATCGTAAAATAAAAATAAGTCATATATATATATATATATATATATATATAAGTCAAAATTATATATATGTATATACTAAGTCAAAATCTTAGTAGAATTATATGACAAGTATTTAACAATCCCTTTTACTTATATCAGGCCGAGGCTTTATCTAAGAAAAAATAGTCATTGATTTTTAGATGCCACCAAATAAAACTATCATGGAACTAATAAATAATATAATTTTATTATAATAAAAACTTTTTTATTCTCCATATATTGCACAACCATGAATTTTAGCAAATCATGAAGGATCCAATGTTCAAATATTGTTGGAACACACAATGTGAAAAGATAGATACACAAGAAATATGATAAGTATGAGATATATTCCATTGAGGATATGCACATATAAATATATTCGAGACAATGGCACTTGGTTTCATATTCCAAGGTGTCTCTTGGACTTCTAGTGATTCTTCATATTCACTTATCTGAACTAACGTGAATAGTAAAGACAAAATACAATGATAATTAACCCTAACAAGTTAATGTTTCCAACATTCCCCCTTATGAGTCCAAATATCTTCAAATAACTGAAGGAGCTCTTTGAATAAAAAACTACTAGAAGCATATATATTCTACTAAATGAGTGGTTTTCAATGACCACTAACCAACCCAAACTATGAAGTGTTGGTTTAAGGATGAGCATAAAATAGGGTACTTGGAACTCACTCTAGTACTGGATCAATAGTTCCATTAGGAACTTGGATCTAACTCAAGTTATGGTTCAATGGTTTCATCTTGAACTTGGATTGAAGGCTGGGTAGTTCCTTTTGTAAAATGGTGGTTTAAGGACCTCTAAAAACTGATGTCTAGCAGAAGTTGATATCTTCTACTAAATGGTGGTTTTGGATGAGCACAAACCAATGGGTGCTCAAGTGGAACATGGATTTGACTTTGGATATGGCTACAACTATGGTTTTGTCTAGGTACTATAGAGCTCAAGTCTTTGGAAACTGGCATAAGGTTTTGGATATGGTTATGGATCAAGTTCTAGCATGCATATTCTCAATCGCTGGTTTTTTACTGTAAGCATTCCCACTTTAAGGAATAAGCTTAGAAGTAGAGAATATACCAAAGGGTATATATTATTATTTGGTATGGCTTATATATCTTCTTATTTGTTGACTACCATTTCTAAAAATAAATCCGCCCATAGTGAATCTTTTCTCTTCCAGGTTTCTTCAATATGAAGAAACTATCTGAAGAATGTGTATCTTTTCCACAATGCTTACAAGGATGGAGATGAAAACAAGGATATTCCATTATCAATGCTATGGCAATGTTTTATTTCAAAATATGATGCAAATCTGAAGTAGGTGAAGATGAAATTTCTTGAAAGAATCCAATGTTCCTAGAATTGAATAGGTATGCAATAATTAGGAATGTGATAGGTCACTTACATGTATAATGCATTTTATTCCTATTTTATGCCTAGGATCAGTTCTATGCCTATTGTGGATTATTTCTTCCTAAGGTATAATTATGCACTTGAAAGATGCAGGTGGAACTGGTGTATAACAAACTTCATCTTCGTTTTGTTTTGAAGTGGCATCACCAATTTGATTATGTGTAGGTTGCTAATTGTTCTAAACAAGAAAATGTTCATAATGTTGTATCTCATTATGTTCCAGTTTTGATTTAAGTTGAAAAAATTTAATTGTCTAGTGTGAGTCGTGTAAACAAGTTAGTATGTCACTGAGAGTTGTCTTATCAATTTTGATTGTTTTGTTTTCAAAAGAGAGTAGTATAGTGTTTAATAAGTCTACTAAGTCATTAATTTGAGCTATTTGAAAGAATACAAAATATAGAGAGAGCTTATTGCAACTCTGCCCTTTCACAATACGAGTCGACAATTAAAAACCCAAGTCAGAAAATGAAAGGTGTTGACATCTACCAAAGGTGCACCCGATTACAATAAAATTCAACTCACAAAAAAAATTGCAAGTACAAGGGAACTTAAAAAATGATAGTTTCAAGTTACAATTTGTTTAAATCAAAGTTGAATTGATGAAAGGTTTACCTCTGCAGAAATAATGTAGGTCTACAATCACAAATAAGATGATATCATACATCTTCAACCACAATATGGACATGAATTATTTCGTTTTATTTAATATTTATTAGTTTTGGTGTGAACACCATGAATTGCTTCCTTCCACTCAATGGATGCTACTGTTCATTCAGAGCCAGTACTCACTCAAAAAGAATTTCAAGTCAAAATTAGTTGCTCGCTTTAAATAAAAACAATCATTCCATGGACGATATACAAAATGTGCATATAAATTGTATATGGTTGTATAATGTATAGCATCATCCTCTATAACAATTACAAAAGCAATTTCCAACTTCTAGAAAAGATGGAAGAAGGGAGCCTACACACTTTTTAATAATCGATATTTATGATCAATATCCAATTGAAAACTTTGATTGTATGCATATACTATGCCAGTAAACACAAATGGGTGCAACTTTGTCTTATTATCTTCTTCATGCAATCTCTTATACAACCAATAGAATTACCAAATCAAACTCTAAGATACTAGACCAAAACATTATGATTATTTACGAAATGAAGCTCAAATGTAAAGGGACCAAAATATAAATTTGTTAGTTACAACATCATGAGTCTTTTTCCAATCCAACCTTGTGTGTCAAAATTGGGCCTCATATGTTGAGGTAGGGAGCTTGAGTTGGACTCAGGAACTTGGAGTAAAATTTTTAGGTTGGACTCAAGAATGAATAAGCCTAGTGTAAAGGTTAATCCTAATGTGTTGAGGTGAATTCTTTGATATGTCAAAGTGATGATGTTGTATAGTCTTGTTGGACTAGGATAAGGACTTGTGTGCCAAGTTGGATCCTCATGTGTAGAGGTGATGCTTTTCATGTCAAAGCATTAATGTTGTGTGATATTACTAACCATGGTCACTCCATAGGGATAACATATTAAGTCTCATCTAGAGACTGGTGACCTTTAGAGTGAATTACTTTAGCATATGACCACTTGGAATGAGAGTAATATAATATGATCATTGCATTGGAAATGTTTTATTAGTATAAATTGATATGATAAATAAATTAAAGTTCACACATATGGACCATGCAGATAATGAAGAAAATATCTGACTTAGAAAATGAAATTGCTCACTCATACATTCTGACAAACAGTTTTAGAATCTAGGGCTTTAACTTAAAATTAATGAAAAGTAAAACCACAATTCTGAAAATGAACTTCAAAATTAAGCCATATACTAAAACATTTTAAGTAGATGAACACAATAAATTTTGGTCTAATGATCGGGAAAAACCCCACTGCTTGGGGAAAACCCTAGAAAGAAATATTTCATTAAAGAAGACAATCTCAGAAATTTTTCTACAACTCAGAAAAATTATCCTTCTAGACCCTACTGGAATTATTTCCAAATGCACCTTCTACAACAAAATACCTCGAAAAATGTTCCTGGTTTATAGTATAGCTTGATGTACCTTCACACATGCAGGTGCAGTCTGTACTTTTCTGTCACACATGTGGATGTACGGATTTGTCAGTTCTATACTTTTCTGCTGCCTTAAAATTCATGCAAATTAAGTGGTTTTTTTGCAAATTAAGCATTGCTTATGTAAAATATAAGTAGTTTTTTTGCAAATCAAACATTTCTTATGTAAAATATTCCTAGAAAACAACCATTAAACATTTGAATTTGAATGTTGATTTACAATTATTTTCATAAACCTCCACAAACTACTTCCATTTATAAACAAGTCTTTTATATATATATATAGCTCATCCATCTTTGTCTTCCATTCAAAAATTTGTCCCGAGGCTGGGCTTGGGCTTGTGCTTGTGCTTGTGCTTGAGAAGTATCTCCGTAAGACTCTCGAAAGGTGTAAAACTTCCCACCACACTACTCTTTAGTATGAAGTTGTCAACAAAATTATGTATACCTTTTAAATTGATTAAACTTATTTCCACGAAGTTACACACTAATTGATTAAAGTTTATATTCATTTATATTTTTAAACATTCTTCTTTTCACTCTAAGTTATAAAATATCGTTTAGACTTTTGAATTTCCCATCGGATCTTTCATAGATATTCTTGATTGGTTTCGATACATCTTTTCAATATTGTGTCTTATATATATAGCATGGTGGGTTAGCTCAAGTGGTTGAGAGTTTTGTACGCTAGCAGAAGGTCTCAGGGTCAAATCCCCGAATGGCTATGTAGATGCCTCACTCGATGTCCCCAACAGGTTAGGCCCTGTAATCAGGGCCAACAGTTTACCTCGGGTGCCATCCTAAGAAAATGGGGAAGTACCTCATAGTTTCCCAAGCAATATTCCATCTTATATATATATATATATATATATACAGAGAGAGAGAGAGAGAGAGAGAGAGAGAGAGAGAGAAGAGTTTCAATATTGAAAAGTTAAATTGATATAAGAAAGAAAAATAATTGTTAACAGTCAAACATTGTCAAGTTTAAAGAGTGTCAATAAATGTTGCAATTAAAAGGGCAATATTTTTTTTTCTACTGCTAATATGAATGCAACTATGGAACATTTGTAAATTGCATTTTTTTCCATTGGCAAGTTTGGTGAAGAAAGTGCATTTCATGAATGTGCAACTATTTGACCACAAAGAAAGCACAAAGCAAGCGATTCAATATATTTGAATATTCGAGCAAGACAATATGTTGTGGGAAATAATGCACAAGAGTTCCTTCCCATTTTGGGGTGGGAATTTGCCTTGTAGGTTGTAGCAAGGTCTCAGTATTTGGAGCCCCTTGGTGGAGGTGGATTGTGACCCAAGTGATTTTGCAAAAGATTGTTAGAGGAAAACCAAAACAAATCAAAGAAAATGATGACAAACTAAAAAAATGGTAAATGGAGCAGAAGATGAAAACTCAAAAAACCAATGTGATCCAAATCACTTGTATATTGCCCAATGGTTAAGATAGTACAACACCTTGGAGATGTGAGCTTTAAAAGGAGGAAAAAAATATTCCCAAGGGAGGCCTTTCTTTTCCAATCTTGCTTGCAAAATGGCTGAGGAACCAAATGAGAAGAGCACTTGCTCCTTAAGGAAAGGATGCAGAGGATTTATGGAGAATGTTTGACAAGAGGGAATAGGTGAGCTAAGAGGAAGCTCAATCAAAATTCAAGCAATGTAACCTTGCTCAAAATTCTTCTTACAATAAGCATGCTCATGGCTTTCTTTTATAAGCCAAGAGCTGGCAAAGAAATAACAAGATCATAATGTGAACCCAGTGATCCATGATTTGGCTCCAATGTGCACCAAGAGGCCATTTAACGCAACCAAGTGTGTGAGAGGACAAAATTCGAATTCATTTGAGTAACTAGAGCGTTCATGAGCCTTCAATGCACTGTTAAGGGGGAAGATCCTATTGTGTGTGTCATACACGTGGATCTTGAAGGAGTTTCCACGATGTAGTGCAGGCTTCGTTCTTAATGTGTGTGTTGTAGTGCATTTAGATATAATTTAACCTGCGCTGATGTGGATTCTAACTTATTTGGGGCCATTTTGGACTCAATATTCTCTTTAGATCTTGTTAAGATGTCTTAATCTAGATGCATGTTGTATTTTGATGACACTTTATCATGTGAATCATGAAATTGACACAGGTGTGCAATTTTTTCATGATAAGCAATGCCCCCTTATGTATGAGGATCAGAGGGTACTATAGAGTCGATAATGCATCATCGTTTTTTGTGTTCTTTATGTTGGTTGTTCAAGTTATGAGGACAAGAATGACTTTCCAAAAGGGAATGTTTGTTGATGTGTTGTTTTTACACAAACAAGGTGGGCATCCCCATATTCGTGAACATGGCCAGAGTGTTTACAAAATGAAGAGACAGTGGGATCTCCCATAAACTATGGTGAGCATGAATGAAGGTGTCCTCAAACCATGCAAGAGTACATGAACCTGGAATCGGTGTAACTAGTGTTGACGAAGCTAAATTGTTGAGAATTTGAAGAAGCACACAGGGGTGGGAATTAGAAATTACTATGAAGTCAAGGAGACTGCATTGTACCAGATTTGTTACAACTATCATTTTCAAGTGTGAACATTGCTACCTTCAAAATGTATGACTCCCCTTATGCAAATAAAATGTATTGTTGTTGAGCATAGGGGAGACTACCAAGTTAAAAAGAACTATTAAATATCCCTACTCAATATAAGGAAGTCCCTTATAGTGATTGAAAGGAATCCCAAGGTACTACTGTGACTACCTCAACTCTCACAATACAAGGTCTTGATGTCGATGAGAGACGAATGATTGTCATAAGATGAGGGTCTTGTCTAACAAATCAATATCATGTTGTGACAAAATGAGTGATTGGATGGCCTGACATAAGACTAGACGATAAGCATGGGGATCATAATTCCTTTGATCGATGATATACTGGGGGTGAGGTCTAATGGTATCATACTTCAGGGGAGAGTGTAATGTAGGGATACAAAGTGTAGATGAAGGACATTGTTAGGAACACAATACTTGAGAGAGTGATGACTGACAAATACATAATGAGAGGTACCAGGAGACTCAACATAATTGATCAGAGGTGACCAGGGGGTGTTTCCAAAAGAATGTGTTGTTCCCATAGTTTAAAGGAATCAGGGAATTTTTTGTACATAAAGAATATTTGGTGAGTTCTCCACGATTTTGGGCATGTTGGGGGGACCAATGCGATAATGTGTGGGAGTCCCACAATTTTTGGTGGATCAGGGAGTCAATTTGATGATGGGCGGGGTTCCAATGGTTTTGAGTGATTCAAGTAACTTTTTCCAAGATGAAGCGAGGATAGGTGCCCCATAAATCAACACCATGCAAAATGTTCCCGCAAGAATAACTGAATCAAACTAGTTTCCTCTAAGGAAGGGGGCCCCATTATTGTCTTATCAGAGGTCATGATACAAAGGAGGATGATTACTAGGTTAAATGCTAATGGAGGTATGAGGGGGCCATAGTAAAATGTTCTTTGTAACTGGTGTTTAGGAATTTGAATGTATGGCACTTCCTGAGGTGGGGGAGTAAATGCACAACTATGTAATAATTGGATTCAGGTGAGTGACTTTTTTTGGAAGGAGGGGGGGGGGGGTTAATTCCTCAAACTTGTGGTGGAAGTGTCATCATGGGTGTCAATTTAAGATGAGGTTTGTTGGGGGAAAACACCAATGGGGGGAGATGAGTGATCTAGAGTAGAGACATTGATGTCATATCAAAACTAGGAGACTGATAACTATATGGTTGCAAAATGATCTCAGGGATATGGTTAGAAGAGGGAAGTGTGGGTGCTAAGAGGCGAGTTCCATGGTAATAATTGATTGAGAGATCTTACATTTTTTTCGATGGTGGCTAATTGAGATTTATGAGACAATTCCTACACACATGACACACATACGCAAGTATAGTAAAGGACATAACAAAGGTATGGAAAATGCGTAAGTGAACGTAAAAATGGCACATTTGTGGGGTTCTTGTCCTATTATGCTCTAGAGGTAATGTTCCAAATGAAGGATAAGGATGCACCATTGTGAAGAGCTCAGAGTGTTGATCATGGTGGTTTGAATGGTTTGTTAAATGGATGCACGGTTTGGTTGTGGCGAACTCTTGAAGTTTGGGTCAAATTAGATTAAAAGGGGGGTGGGGCGCACTTTTTGAATATTATTTGTACTTCTCTCCATTCATGTCCTTGTGATCCTTTTTGAATTTTACAAGATCACAAGTGATCCATTTTTTGAGTAGTGAGAATCAGGTAATCCTAACCCTTTTCTTGTTTAATTTTATCTGGGGGGTTTTAGGGTTAGGGTGCGGTTTGGGCCTCATATGAATGGTTTTGTCCCACAAAATTATTTGTGTGATATTATAGTTTTTTAATGCACCATCATGCTAGAAAATGGGAGAACATCTCTCTACTCCAACAAGAGATTCTGGGTTAATACAGCGTAGGGAACGAGTTTTTCATGCTTATCCTGTGCAGGTTTTCAACGCATCTAAGTGATGATCAGACACACTGGAGCACAATATTATTTGGGAATCTTGCTCTATTTCCAGTGTGGATGATCCCAAAATATTCACACTAGAGTTTTTCTAAAGTACTCTGTTTTCGTGCACTATTTCCATGCAAAAAAGGGTACATCAGACATGTTGAGTGCAATTTGGAATTGGTTGTGTCGTACTGTAGTGCTTGTAGGTAGAGCAGTTTGGGTAGAACTAAGTAATATGAATTGTGGGTTTGTGCAAATAGATATGGACACACAATGATGAGAGTTCAACTCCTAGGGGTTGGTTGACGAGGTCTAAAGGGACCTTTAGGTGACTCAGGAGCTCATCGATGTAGGGATCCTGAAGTTCTTTATGTGTCCATTCATACGATCGGCCAAATACCTACTGTGGGAGATAGTGTATATGTGGGGCCTTGATTAGTGGGTGTCACATGTGTGAGGAAAATACCTGGGTATTACAGCTCAAGATATCTACTTTTTTATAGGGTTGAGCTCTCGTGGGATGAGGGAGTCTATCAGTTTTCGAATGGGTAGAGAACGGATGATTCAGGGACTGGTCGATCAGTACTGTGTCAAACATCATGATTCCTATGAAATTGGATAGATCCCGAGGAGATGTTTGGTGAACCATAGGGTGCGGGCATTAGCTACAACTTATTTGAGGATCCTTGGGCCTACATCGCCTCATCGGATCTCTACTGGGAAATTGTTGCTAGTGGAGTGAGTTTTGGCTAGTGAGCAGGTGGTGTGGGGTTCGATGCGATGGGAGATCATCATGGCAAGGCTGGATGATGTGGATAGAGGGTGGATAGGAACTTTTGTCATGGGAGTGTCCTATGTGCATTATTTTTGGAATGGTTCCCTTCCTTTTGGCCTATGGTGTTGGTACCATCTTGAGGCCCTCTGGAACCACATATGGTCTTTTGTTGCATTGCTATGGCTCAATTTGGGGGGGGGATGAGTTTGGATCTTACTTCACCCCACAATTTATGGAGTTTTGGTTGCAGAGGATAGGACAAATGGAGCACTAACCCTAGTGGGGAATGGATTATACTAGAGACCTAGAGTTACCAGAGCCCATTGCTAGTTGGGATGAGACATGACACTTTTAGTATTGTATGGATATCTATTTTTGTACTTTTACTTTGTGTTATGTACATACTTTGATATATACCTCTATTGATGAGTTCTTTGTTGTGCTAAGTGATGTATATATTGGACCTATCACTAGTACAAAATGAAAAATTAATGACTAAAAAATTGACTAAAATCAGGCTATAAACGACTATTTTTGAGTCGGTGACTAATAGTAGCTAATTTCCACTAGCTTATAGCTAGTCGTATTTCACTAGTCATTAATAGCTTGACTTATTAGTCATTTATTTAGTCATTGATAGACAATGATTTAGTCATTGATAGTCAATGATTTAGTCACTGATTGCAACAATTAATGACCAAATATACGACTAAATAAACTACTAGATGATAACATATTAATGACTATGCTAAATACGACTAATATACGGGAAATTAGCTACTAATAGTCATATATATGCGAATTTAGTCGTTTTTGTAGTCACAAATTTATGATAGGGCACGGAGGAATCGAACCACCCACCTCCTGCCTATAATTAGGCAGGCGCTCTACCATTGAGCTAGCACCCTTTAAGAAGTTGTTAATGCTTGACGATGATGATATTCAAATAAATTTCTGATAGATAGTAATCTACAAACTACATAATTATTACTATTACAACTTACCAGTAACTAGTACTTATGATAAACTAATTCCTGGGAGCTATGTACAATTTTCCCTATCTGGCATATCCATTCATGTTACCAGAGAGAACGAAATACCTCTGTGATGGATGTGATACCAATTAAGTCAACCAATTTATGGAATATCTCTTGGCATGCCTGAATATATGACAAAAATATCATTATATGAAATCAAGAAAAGTAAAAGTCAAATAAGGTAAGCAAACCTTGCCATTCATAAAACAATCTATTAGTGACAACATAAAAATACATGAAAGCGAAAGATTTCAGACTGAGTGCTGCAAAGCATAAGCTACCATATCAGTCAATTCTAGAAAATGAAACATATTTTTATTTATTATATGGAATTTGAGGCATAGGAAAAGTGTTTATTTATTTAAACCATATGTCAAAGGCTTATTTAGTTGAGCTTTTAATATAGCCTTTTAAAGTTGGAGAAATTTGGAAATATTGAGGAGAGTTGGCTAATTTATAACCAAAATTGGTACAGCTATTGTATGAAAGGAAGACTATAATGTGCTAATTTATAACTAAAATTAGCATAAGGAAAAATGTAATGCTTTTCATTGTATTGTGTAAATTATTGAAACAATGAAATAAATAAAATTAGCACAAGGAAAATTGTGATGCTTTTCATTGTATTGTGTAAATTATTGAAACAATGAAATAAAGAGAGACATGTATTTTAGCTTATTGAAAGAATGAAATAAAGAGAAGCATGTGCTTTAAATTTTTTAAGAAACTCTCGTAAACTTATATATAATTAAAAATATAACAACCATATAAATAAAATACGGATAAAACGAGATAGCTTTTTTTACAACTATAGCATAGTACTATATTAAAAATACAAAAAAAAATGAATATAAATTATACATATAATACCATGAAATGTAGTTTTATCATTCAATGTCATTAAAACATTTTACATAAATAAGATGATGCATAGGAATTCCAATGGAATATACAAAATAGAAAAAAATTATAGGTTGTCCATCAAGTGGATCATCATCATCAAAATACATCTTAAATGCATTTTAAAGTGTTTGATGAATATCCTAAAGTTGGATCTATGTACATTGAATGTTCTACATATTACAACATGCATGTGTTAAAAGAGAAGATATTGAGGAAACCTTCTACAAAGAGGAGGTGAATCTAAATATCCATGGAAGGAAGCTGAGAGGAAATGATGAGTAGTAGGTATTTGATGTTCTACTAGAGTTGGAAAAGGATGATAATGCATCAATCATCTATTGCGCATCCAAGTATGTAGAGTCCCTGGAAAACATACCCATGACGACAATATTTTAATGAACACTTTTCTTGTTTATGAATGTGTGGATTAGGGGAAGGAAGAAGCAACCCCATTGAGGCTATAAGTAAAAGGAGAACAATATTAAGATTGCTATAGATTTTAAAGAAATTTTTGAAGGAGAGGGAAATGATGGAAGTGTGGTAAAAGAGGAAGAGGTTATAGCCCATATGGAGGTTGTAGAAGATAAAAAAGAAGGTTAATATAACAACCATTTATAGCAACTGCTCTGTCAGGATCCCTTCCTGTAACTCCATTAGATGTGCAATTCGACAGATTACTAATAGTCATTAGGGCCAATAAATATCTTCAACTATATACATCCCCTAAGTAATTAAATGATTGCTTTCAACTTATATACTTCTATAATAACCTTTCTTTTGAGGTAAATTCCAGCAATAATACAAGGGAATGAACCTTCAACTACGCCCAATAAAACTAGGACATTGCAACAAGAAACACTAAAACAAGGGGATGAACCTTCAATTACCCCAAATAAAACTTGGACATTGCAAAAAGAAACACTAAAATATCAGCAAAGGATTTTTATGTACTCAAGAATAAAGAACCCCATGAAACAACTTTTTTCTGTAGAATTTACCTCATCTTCAAAAAGATATCCATCAGGTACAAAAAACCCATCACTGTCATCATCTTCCTTAGAATTAAACTTATCTGTGTCAACCTCATTCTTTTCTTCCTCATCATCCTTGTCACAGTTAGAAAGGCTTTCCCCAGGGTATTCCTGAAATTTTTAACAAAGTAAGAAAGTTAATAAAAATACTATAAATACTCTTACCAAAGAGATTTAGTGATGAGTACCTCTTCCCATTCTTCATCACTATCATTCTCATAGTCTAAAGAAGAGTCCTTCCTAAAAGTATTTTGAAGCCCAATGCCATCACTGCATCCAAAACAAAGAGTCAGAAACAAAACTTTCCCTCTTTTCTATTGCAATATTAAGGATCCATGAGCTTCAAGGTGTTTCAGATGTTCCTCATCATGGGCTATCAAAATTAAAACACAACCTATTGCTTTGATAATTAATAAACTTAAAATTGTGCAAAGTATATTCACCTTTTCTTTGAGAAGGTTCCATAATAAGCAGGTCTATGGTTGTGATCAAACTGCAAAAGGTTTCTTCTCTTATTGTGAAGCCTATTTTCTCTATGTACAGTGGTATTCCCATTATTGCAAGGCAAACTGTCACTCAAAAATTCTTCCCAGTCATTTACAAGGCTCTTTGACATGAACTCATGATCTTCAACCTCACTATACGTCCGTTTTTTGTTTGTGGAGGATTGCAATGTTGGAAGCACTACAACTTCAGCAGATGCCCCCTGTAACCAAAGTTCATTGAACAATGCAACTTTGGGTTTATGCCAAATACCCCAACTTAGATGTCTTTGTGCAGAAGTGCACCAATTAAGATGGCGCCAAGATACCAGGTGTGACCTAAGTACATCGCACAATCAAATCGATTCAACTCAAAAAATCTAGAAAGAACACGACATATTCATGCCACATTTAGAAATTTATAAAAATCTAAAACATCAACCTTAGAAGATCCCCTATATTTGTCTCTGTTGCTTTCAGTAATATTTTATCCATTGACAACATAACACCACTGCAAATCTATGCATTTTCCTGCAAAGAATTATAAATTGTTTCATTCAATAGAGTGGCACTGTTTGAGTGTTAGGTGTGTCTTTTTTTAAGAAATCGGTCCATCCGTGTGGCCTCTTTTTGTATTACAAGTTGCTTTTTCATCTCAGCTTCTTCCTTTTCACACCGCCTCTGTTCTTTTTCTGCCTCCTCTTGTTGTCATTTCTTTTCCTTCTCCTAGTTCAAGGAAACTAAAGATGTTAGTAGTTATATATGGTGCCATTATGAAACATAGAGTATAAGTGTTTCCCTATTGGAATGATATAAATCTTAAATTGGAAAAAGAGGTTTCCTACTTGAACTTGAAAGTTTAACTGTAATGTTAAGACAAGTATATTCCACATATATTACAGAAGTAGAAGATGGAAAATTTTGATAAATAACTTGATGAAATGGAATAAATAGAAAACATGATAAACTCAATATAGGATAACATGTCTTCATAGTTGTAATAATCTAACAAAGAAAGTTGATATTGTCAAATTCTCACTTTCACAATTGCATCAACAACTGGATTAATAAGTCAATATAAGCCATTTTTAGTGGATATAAACTATAATTAAAAAATTTCCTAACACTGATAAATAACATGTGAACAGGGATGTATTAGATATCAAGAAAACATATAATAAGTTTAAGTCATCAATGCATCCTTTATTATAGCAAAAAAACATGAAAATCGTATTTATAAATGCTTCAAAAATGATATTTTCCTCAGGATTATGTTTATGATACATGAATTTTACTTGCAATTGCATTTCTCACAATCACAACTCTTCATTTTAAACAAGGAAAAAAGGAAGACAATCTACTGTCGCCATTGGACTCCTCCATGTGATGAATTGTTAACCTATCCATCCATGCTAGCTCATCCACATTACGTTATGTTGTGTGTCCACAATGAAAGTGCACATGCCAAGGGAGCATGATAGTATGTTAGCAACTTAGCACAACCGAATATTGGAACAATGCACCCATGTCACTACACTACAACTATGCAAGTAAAATATTAAAACATCTGCAATACATATCTAAGTTGCTACTTTGATTGGCGCTAAAGTTAATCCCTACAATGTGCATCCTACACTCATGATTATTTTGAACTTGTAACTCTCATACAACAACCAAAATTGCGCACCCATACTTTGAAAATTTCTTAAGGGGAGACTTTCTTTGGCTCAACTCCTCTGGTCATGGACTTTGTCAATATCTGACTCCTTCCAGGACCAATCCTACCTACAAGGGCTGCAATTTGGCTTCATCCTTTCCCATCAAACTAGATTTTACAATGGTCACATGTCATGGGTGCCCTTCACTTTTCCAGTTACTCAACTCATAAGCTAACAATCCAATAATAGAATGGCATTCAAGACACTATAATAGAAAGACAAAAAGGTTGTAGTTGCAAAAAAATTCCCCTTATTAGAAGAAGAATACTCTTTGACTTCTACTGTAAAATATGATAAATAAATAAAGGTGACAAAAAGATCAATTTACCACTATCCCATCTGAATAGAAACTTGCCACCTAATTTAAACAAATTTCCAATACAACTAGTCATCTGTCATGTCATAATAGCATACCACGTATGTGGCCCCTTGCTATCAATGATATAAACCTATGCTATTTATGCTTCGACGTTAAACTATAGGTATATCTACCAAGAGTTCAAAATACAATGGAAAACCAATATTTATTAATGAGATCCAAAATCTAATTAAATTGTGTACTTACATTCATTTCATTAACTTGAACACTGTCAAAAGGTAAAATGATAGATGAGACGTCGAGTGTGACTGCTTTCAAAAAAATACCAACAGTACATGAAAAATCAAATATATGTCCTTAGGTTTCAGCCTGTAGCGGGGATGGAGGGGGCTATTTGTTTACAATCCTAAGTGACAGTGGGAATTGACTTATGCTTGGTGGTTAACAGTGACCACCTATAATAACACAAGATCATTAGCTTTAAATCAAGTGATAAAAATTCTAAGAGCCAGGCAGATTCAAAAACTTATTGCTAATGGAGACTTGACGATTATCATTTGCAAAATTAGAGACTTGACTCCCTATGCACTGTAATGTCTTGCAAGAATGATCTCTAGACCTAGAATTAAAAGAATTGCAAGTATTTTGACTTGGGGAATTGCAAGTATTGCAAGTGTTTAGCATTGAATCATTTACTATTTCAAAGGTACCATTTTGTATGGAGGAGTTATGCTTTGTGAATCATTATTCCTTGGCTATAAGGGAACCTAATAGTGGATTCAATAATTAAAGATTCATGTTGCAAATATAAAGAGAAATACCCTGCTCCTACAACATTGCGTCTTTAGAGAAACCTTTAAAGGGTTGTATATTTGGCTTCTAGGTGATGATACCATTTATTTGAAAGGAAGGACAACTAGTTAAGCATGAATTAAACTGGAAAAACTTGCAAACTATTAGATATAACAAAATATATATCAGCTCTGTGTTGATATGTACAGGATCTGCAACAACTTCCATGATGATTGGATAACAGTTCACAGAGAGAAATAACCATTGATAAGAACTAAACTTTCCTTAGAATGTATGGTCACCTAAAATAAGACTACACTAAAATTTAGATTCTAGTAAGCTTTTGAGATGGACTAAACCTATCAAAAAATTTGAAGAGACTAGTATTCTATAGTGTTCTTATAATGTATAGTTACATAAAGGCATATTCTTATCAAGATTTATGACTTTCAAAATGAAGGAATTTACTTGACCATGAAAAGCACATTTATGATGAAGCAAAGGGTAGAGAAAGTCATGATGAGGTTCATATTCCCCATTTGAACTTCCTACAAGAAACTATTTCTTTGTAAGGGTAATAAAGCATGTCTCCATCCTGCTTGAGTGGAATGTGAAAGTGCCATACCATGATTATCTGATTACAAATTAGTTTTAAGTTCCAATTCCCTTTAGGCCCTATGGCATGTTTACACCTTCCACTCTGACTCCCCACGTGAGATGCATTGATTCATCAATGGAATTTAAGAGCCTCACTAAGACCTGGGTCTCGTATTTTGGTTTGGAGTTATCTTTACAAGTACACAGTTCAAGGTTCATGAAGACTTGTTCAAAACCTACCAAGCAGTTTCACAAAAAAAGAGCAAATACGACACAAAATTTGGCACAATAGTTATTTTATTTTATTTTTAAATTTACTTTTGATTGATCTAAGGGGAGTTATAAACACTCTCAAGATTCAGCGCCAGTAGTTTCCTTTCTTCATTTCATTAGAAAATTATTTGTGGAATTCCATTTACACATACAAAGTTTAAGGTTGTGAAATTTTATTCAACACCTGCCATGTAAGATCTGTCCATCCTTATTCAACATGTTGAGTTTGTATGGTATCAGTATCCCAATTTCAAGATAAAATATGTGACAGTACCAAAAGGATTACTCACTTTGGTGAGTTCAAGAGGCTCAAAAAAGTCATCTGCAGTCTTCAGCCATATACATCTGCTCCAATCCTATTTTTATCAAATTATAAGCATTTTTATTATCACTGCAATGACCCTTATTTGTGAAGAAATTGAAACATAAGATGCTTAGAGTCATGGAAAATGAGAGCAATACATATGATATTGTGGTAAGATAATATGTTGCAAATGTTGATTCGACCATTACAACAGAGTCCTACCTCCCATGAATGCTTCACCGGGGATGAGAGCTCTTCTAAAAACCCAAATGGGAGGAAATAATGAATGGAAGTGGAACCATTTTCTCCATTAGTACAACATTATAACATAGGGTATGTTTCTGCAATAATTCCAAATAACTAGGCCTTCACTAATGCACCCCCATTTATGCCAACTACACCAAATAAGCATAACATAGATTTATTCTTGGCCACTTTATTTACTAGGGGATAAATTTGGTGTATTGTAACATTCAAGACAAAAGAGATAGATGTGAGAGGCCTATAAGTAGTTTTGGCTTGGATAATGCACATTCAACATTCATGCATTTGATAAACATCCTCCAACTGTTCACAGATAACTTTGAGGCATCATACCTTAATGACATTGTGGTTTGCATTTGCACCTTGATAGAATGCCTATAACATTTTTGACAAGTTTTGCAAAGTTCAAACACCCAAAGGATAGATATATTTTTGTTCCTCTCCTCTCTAGGACTCCTAGTTTTGTATCCTTTTGTTTCCTTGAGGATAGCTTTTACTCCTAGTTTTGTATCCTTTTCTATCCTTTTTGTTTCATTTTGTTTACTCCTAGTTTTGTATCCTTTTGTATCCTTTTTGTTTCATTTTGTTTACTCCTAGTTTTTGTAATTAGATAGGGCACACATGCTTGAGGAGTCTTTCAGTTTTAGTTGTAGATCCCATGGAGGGCATGCATGCATCAGCATATCCTCAAGTTGAGTTGCTCTTCATTTTGAACTCCAATCCTTGCAAGGAGGGTGCACTAGGTGAGCATATTAGGATTAGGTTTTTTCGTTGGTCTAAATTCATTGTATTTTCCCTTAACTTCCTATTCTATATAGGAGATGCAAGGTGCACCACTATGTCGGTTGGAAAGTTTGAGTTTTAAGTTATAACAGTGTAATTCTTTTGTCTTTCAGCAAATAGAAGATAGATGCATATCGAGAGTTCCAGATTGTTTGTTTGATGTTTCTAATTTCCAGCAGTATCTATTTGTAGATTACTGTATTCAAAGATTGTTATTTTGATTAAGGTTTTCAATATTTAATCTACCTGGGTTTAAGTTAATTTATATGAGTGTAGAATTTGCTTACCATGGTCTGACAACTAACAGGAAGGATACTTCCTTGGCCATTTTTGTGAATCTTGTCACACATTGCATGCCAACTGTATTTCTTCTTTTTATACATCATGAAATACACCTACAGGAATATTAAACTCCACAACTAAAATAATAGATTAATCTTAGAGGCTCTTTGCCTAGCATTAACTAATTCCGTTTGCTCATTTCATCAAACACTATGCTTGTACCCTAATAAAACTTGTTTAGCAGCTGACCATTCCACAATCTAATCTGCATTTGCATGTCCTGTTATGCGTGTCACTGAAACTCATTCTAAAATACTAAAGGGTGTTAGATTTTTAACATTAAGCTAGCATAACATTAGGATATTTAATTGAGAGAACAACAAGCACAACAATCAAACACAAGTGAAAATGACACAATGTTTTTCCTCGGGGAAACCATAAATGGAGAAAACCCTGCAACTTCCTCAGAGATAGAATCAGCACCAAAGTAAAACCCAAAATAGTAAGTGATCTCCCGATAGTAGTAACCTTCTTTCTATCAAGGCCCAGTGTCTTCTCCTTCCTCAACTATGCGCTACACTTGAGTGTGCTTGAGATGTGTCCTAAATAGAGAGTCCATCTATCTATTTATACTAATCTTGACATGACTAAAACCCTACTAGGGCCGACCTCTCTAGGAGATTCTAATAACCCTAGTGCCCCAAAACTGCGGGGACTTTAACCCTTAGACAATAGGAGGGTTACCCACAATGATTTGACATGACTTGTTTACAATATAGATCCTCCCGATAGGAGCATCGGGGCATGACATGACACAAGTACATCCTGGAATAAACATCGGGTTACAATAGATAAAAAGTACAAGTGAATACATTTCGAAGTTACAATTACATCAACACTCCCTCTTAACTAGGATGGTATTCTCTCGACACAATTTTCATCACTGGTCTTCTTCTCTAGATCATCTCGTCATATGTATCTTCAAGTCATTTTCGTCTTCAATTCGTCTTCATCTTCGGATATAGATCATCACTCGATCTGGATCATCATCACCAAATCTGGATCATCACTGGATCTGGATCATCACTGGATCTGGATCATCACTCGATCTATATCATCACTGGATCTGGATCATCACTTGATTTGGATCATAACTACTAGATCATCATCACTGGATCATCATGGGTACTATCTCATGATTCTTCTCATCACAGGAAGTTCTACAGAGCCAACCCTTTTTCATGTTGGTTGTAGGCCTAGCCTCCATGTAGGTCTTTCTTCAGTGCTTATATCTGACACCAAGTCAGAATGGCCCGTCCAACACTTACATCTGACCTACTCATCAGAAAGGCATGCCCAACACTCACATCTTATCATGTAGGAACCAATCCTATAATCACATCAGAAAGGCCCAACACTCACATTTAGCCATGCAGGAACACATCCTACAACCATGCTAAAAAGGCTCTGCTCTTTCACCCATGCGGGAACACATCCTACAACCATGATGAAAGAGCTCTACACTTACATCCACCCATGCGAGAACACATCCTGCAACCATGTTGGAAGGGCTCTACACTTACATCCACCCATGTGGTAACATATCCTGCAACCATGATGGAAGGGCTCTGCACTTACATCCACCCATGCGAGAACACATCCTGCAACCATGCACCCATGCGGGAACACATCCTGCAACCATGATGAAAAGGCTATGCACTTACATCCACCCATGTGGGAACACATCCTGCAACTATGATGGAAAGGCTCTACACTTACATCCACCCATGTGGGAACACATCCTGCAACCATGATGGAAAGGCTCTCAACCCCAGGTTGAGGGTTCCTGGTACCTCACCAGGTAGCTCCATTCCAAGAATGACAACAACCCTTATATCTGATCAAGTGGGAACACATCCCTCAATCACATCAGAATGGCCATGCACTCACATATGATCATGTAGGAACACATCCTATAGTCATATCAGAATGGCCCTTAGTCCTAAACCAAGTATTCCTGGTACCTCACCAGGCAACTCCATTCCAAGAATGGAAATAGCCCTTATATCTGATCATGTAGGAACCAATCCTATAATCATATCAGAATGGCTCAACACTCATATCTGACATGGAAGGAACCAATCCTCTCACCATGGCAGAATGGCTCAGCCCTTACATCTGACCTACTTGTCAGAATGGCTTATAGATTCAACACTAATATTTGACATGGAAGGAACCAATACTCCCACCATGATAGAATGGCTCAGCCCTTACATCTGACCATGGAAGGAACCAATCCTCTCACCATGTTAGAATGGCTATGGGTCTCATCATTTTCCCTTGGAGGAAACCTCGATCTGGAGAACACCAAGCTTCTCCCTGAAGTACTCAAATTTCACCCTAGCCAATGGCTTCGTCAACACATCAGCTGTCTGTTACGGAGAGAAATTCCTATGGCTTGGGGTACCACAACAGACAGCTTGACTCCAGAAATCAATCCTTTCCAATATGCAATAGAAATAAAATGTCTAACAATAAAGGATCAGACCTCATACCTTATTCTGGACGGTTGAAGTAGATCCACGTTGAGCTTTCCAACTCCAACTTGAATTGATAGATTACTTCCTCAACAACAAGTAAACAATACAAGCATTCTATATATCATGGTGTTAGATCTATTCTAGCATATATAATCAATAATGTACAAGCATTTGACATAATCCCATGGATAAAATATTCATTCAAACACACATTTTTGGACAGGAAAAGATATTTCTATTAATATAAATCAGAGATTACAAGATACAACCTCTGATGGCACGTCTGCGAACCGGAGAAACTGAATCTCCAACTTGGGCCTCCACCACCTCAATCCTCCATCTCTCGATAGCAAGCTGACAAGCAAAAGGCAAGCTTGGGAAGAACACAAAAGTGCTCCAAGGGACAAAGGGATGCAGACTCAAGCATAAGTTCAAGAAACAATGGACTATAGTTTCTTTGCTCTCAATTCTCTCTTATGCCTTCAATGTACCAAGGGGTTCCTTCTATAGCTTTTCAAAGGGGTAATGAAAGGTCAAATCCGAGCGATCTCAAGGCATAGGGAAGTCCAAGAGTCAAATGAGTCGGATCCATGTCAAGGAAAACTCCAAAAGGATTTGGATTATGCACACATCCCGATATACGCGGTTTTAGTGGTCAAACCCACGTATATATGCGTTTATATGGTTAAAAGTCGCATGTATCATTTTTCATATGTTTTTAGGGATGATAAAGGAAACATCAAAGGACAAAAAATGGTCCATGGGGTCTAAGGAGTCTGCAGCGGGACAGGGGAAGGCCATACAAAGTGTGTTTCACCTAGAGTGGTGAAATTAGCTATAACACTATATGTTCCTCCGTCGCAACATACTAGAGCTTTACTGCTCCCCTCTGCACCATATCCCCGATATAGTGATACCTGATCTCGATATGCTTCGACTTGTCATGGAACACTGGATTCTTTGAAAACTTCACACAACTCTAGTTGTCACAATGTATACAAGTAGCATCCAACTAGAGATCAAATAAATCAAACAGTAGCTTTTGCAGCCATACTGCCTCACAACTAGCTGAACAAGCTGCGACATACTCTGCTTCAGTTGTACTAAGTGCCACACAGGATTGGTTCCTGTTAAACCAAGAGATCACATCGGATCCCATACTGAAGCAACACCCTGAAGTGCTCTTCCTATCAATGGCACTTCCTGCCCAATCTAAATCAACATAACCCTCTAGGTTAATATTCTGATGCAACTCATACTTGAGCCCATAATCAACTGTACCCCTCAGGTACCTCAGAATATGCTTTGCAACAATCAAGTGAACATGTCTCAGATCTGTTAGGAACTGGCTCAAGGTTTTCACAGCATAGCAAATATCTGGTCTCATGTTCGTCAAGTACATCAAGGACCCAATCATCTGATGATACATCATAGCATCAATCGTCTCTGATGAAGCATCACTCAATAACTTTGGGTTTGATGCCATAGGTGTGGCCATAGCCTTGCAGTCCATCATCCCAAACCTCTTCAGGATCTCTACTGTATATTTCCCTTGTCCTAGGGAAATCCCATCTGCATTCTGCCACACCTCCATGCCTAGAAAATAATGCATCATACCCAAGTCCTTCATTTTGAACTCGGCAGCAAGCTTCCTCTTTGTATCAGCAATCAACCCATCCATACCTGTTACAAACAGATCATCTACATATAGTAGGAGCATCACTGGGTTTCCATCTTCAACCTTGTAGTAAAGGTTGGAATCTGCTTTACTCTCAGTAAAGCCTAAACTAGATAGAAACCTATCAATTCTGCCGTACCAAGTCCTGGGTGCCTGTTTCAAACCATACTAGGATTTCTTCAATCTACGTACATGATACTCTCTGTCATGTGTCTCAAAACCGAGTGGTTTCTCCACATACACTTCCTCTTCTACTACACCATTAAAGAAGGCAGTCTTGACATCCATTTGGTGTATCTTCCATTTCATCACTGCAGCCAGAGCAAGTATTGATCTGATGGAAGTGTATCTGGCTACAGGTGCAAAGGTTTCTTCATAGTCTATTCCTTCTTTTTGGGAGAAACCATGAACAACAAATCTTGCCTTATATTTCTCTATGCTACCATCTGTAGCATGCTTGATCTTGTAGATCCATTTGGAAGTTACAACTGACTTCCCTTCTGGTCTTGGGACAACATCCCAAACATCATTCTTCATGATCGACTGATACTCTTCGAGCATAACATCCTTCGATTCTTTTCGTTCTACCACTTCTTCATAATTGGAAGGTTCTTTATCAATGAGATCACATAGTAATGCTACATACCCGAAGCAGGATCTGGTCCTCTTTCTTTCTCTATGATTCTCTTCTGGAGCCTCATATATTTACGCACCTTGGATAACTTCTCGTACCCAAGCAGGCTTCCTCTTGTGAGGATTCTTTTCCTGAGGTGGATCTACATGTCTTTGTGGTTCTTCAAATTCTTGATCTTCTTCTTGAGCTTATTCATTCATGGTTGTATCATGAATCCTGGGTTCTTCTGCTTCTTCAGATTCTTTAATAGGTTTCTTTCTGGATTTGTTGTAAGCTGTGTTTCATTAAATGTCACATCCCTACTGATATCAATCTTCTTGAATCCTGGGAAGTATATTCTCTAAGCCTTTGAGTTTTTAGAATATCCCACAAATATACCCTTCTTACCTGAAGGATCTAATTTTGTTCTCTTCCCTCTTGGAATGTGTATATACATAGGACAGCCGAATATTCTGAGATGGCTGACTTTTGGTCTCTTGCTGGAGAAGACTTCTTCAGGAGTCTTGTTCTTGAGTACTCTATGTGGAGTACAGTTCTATACATACACCGCTGTTCTGGCAGCTTCCACCCAGAGATGCACAGGAAGATCTTGATCATGAAGCATTGCTCTTGCAGCTTCCATGATAGTTCTATTCTTCCTTTCTGCAACCCCATTCTGTTGTGGATTGTAAGGAGTGGACAACTCCCTCTCAATCCCTGAGTTTTTGCATAGCTCTTTGAATTCATTTGAAGTGAATTCTCCACCATTGTCTGATCGAAAGGTCTTGAGCTTCTTTTCAGTGTGATTCTCGATCAAGGCTTTGAATTCTTTGAACTTGTTGTATACTTCGTCTTTATTATTCCTAAATACTTGCTAAATACTTGCTTTGAAGGCTTTGAATTCCTTAAACATTTTGGAAGATGTTTTTTTTTCAATTTTACAATGAAATCGAGAAGATGAAACATATTTCTATAAAAAAGTACACTAATAAAAAAATGAAACAAATATTTTTTTATTGAAGTCGATGATGCATATGTCATATATAACGAGTTTGTTATTCCTTAAATTAAAGGATACACAAACAAGCTAATCAAGAATATTAACTGAGTTAATAAATTATATTTTGTAAGTTAATTAACTTAAAATAAAAGACTCATGGAAACATTTATGCTACCTATAATCATGTGGTGTATAATGATATTTTGTTTTGTGGTTTCCTTGGTCATTTATTTGGCTCCTAGGGACTCTACCATTTTTTGTGCATCACACATGTTGTATCTCATGGATGTTTGGTGTGTGCCTATGTTTATGATATCTCTATGCATATGTTGTTCATATCGATGTTTTAGTAGTAGGTACTTATACATTATTTTATTTTTTATGAGAGACATATGCGGATGATGTGGTTTGATGTATGTGATAATATGATCTCTATGTGTCATAGTTGGTACTTTGCACATGATATGAGATTCAGTGTCAACATATGTTTATGGTTTTGATGTTTATACATTCATACTTGGATAAGGCTTGTACATGTATTGGATAACTTTGTTCTAATGTGTGGGTTTAGGTGTGATGTAGCAAGTGCCAATTCAAGATCTCATTGGTAATCGCATCGGTGAGTACCTTGGCGCTTCTTGGGACATGGGTGAAGCTGATGAATTCAAACTATCACATGAGCAGGAATACACAGACATATTTACGGACGATAAGTGGGTTGAGGAAACAAAATACATTGTTAATTTGTGAAACAAATAAAATTGAATATAATTGGACATGCAAGAAAGTTATGCCAAAATGGTTGGCATCATTCAATAGACCTGTAACGATGTTGTACTCAGCTTGGTTGTTTGTAAGTGCCCCAATAAAACTTCATCGGTGTGGTATAGGATTTTTTGGGGGGTGTGAATGGCCCAAGCAGTAGACACTAGTTCTTTTTACCAACGAATTGCACCTTTTGCGAAATTGATGAAATTGTTCATGTTGGAATCCATTTACATTATGAACAAAATGTGGAATTCAATTTTTATATCTATGGGATTTAAAACATAAATTGATAATTTTGAACTTGAAAATGAACAATGGGTTCAAATGGTGCATCATGGGGACCTTCCACTAATGTCTGGGAAATATCTCATGCTTAAGGAGTATATATTTATGTTCTTGGTGTCAAAATAGAGGATCCCAACATGGATTAATTTGGTAATGGGGAATAAGAGCTATCATTGGGGGAGGGTGACAACTCGTTAGATGATGATGATGAATCCTCACTTGTGAGTAATCCATCCAGGGAAGATACATCTTCAATAGTATTGGCTATCATGGGAACGACTTTCTACAACGATGTTTCATGTTGTGAGACACTTAATTGGAGCAATTGGTCCTATAGATGCATCTAAGTAACTTCTGATTCAACATGCAAAATGGGGCACTAAAATGAATAGTGGGAAGTGGCACCATATGCTCGGCATGGGCATGATCCCCTAATTGGAACTAGTCTTAGTGTTAGGGATGTTGTAGGGGATGTGGGTTGGATATGAGTAGGAATCATATGGATGTGGTTTTAGCTTGAAGTGCTTCCATCTATTTGGTATCATGGTTCATATGATCGAGGTTTTCTTGAGGAAATGCAGGGGTCTCTGAAGGGGTTATCTTTGGAGACAATATTTTGTCCACTTCATTGGTGGTGATCCTATTAATGGAAGCTACCTCGGTTGATGGGGTAGGTGAAGGTTCTTCCATTGTTTGTGTGAGGTGGATGGTTGCTAATGCATTCTAGAATCATGTGAGATAGAGGGAATGGTGTGTGTAGTGACCGTATTAGGAACAATTAGAACATGACTTGTTGGTGTGTAACGATTTGGACTTAGGGGTTAAGGGATTTAATGTGCCCCTAGTTTCAACTTTGGGGGGGATGTGTGATACTAATAGGAGCGTTAATTATGTTTATGAGCTTTGGTAAGGTAGAGAACATATTCATTGCATGATCTTGTTGTCCGCAAAAAGTGCATGGGGTGTGGCCTACATGGTAGGTGTGGTGTGCATTGATGGGTGATTTCGACGTTTGTTGGTTAGTGCCCTTAATTCTCAATTTGGTTGTAATCGATGATGATTCAAAAAAATGATTGATTGTAGCGGGGGATTTCAACTTAGGATGATTGGTACCTCCATTAGTGGAGCTATTTGGTTTGGGTTCGATGTTGCCCCCTTTTTGTGGTTTTGTTACTTCTGGTGGTGTCTAAGTTGCAAGTGGTGTTGGGTCCATGAGTCAAGATATAGGGGTAATGCATCATACCAACACCATTTCATAATGCACAACATATTTTAAATCCATCTCTGAGAATAGTGTTGTGAGGTACCAGGTAGGGGAGACCTAATGTGAGTCATGGGATTGATAATTATGTTATAAGCAATGTTCCTTGTAGCTTGCTAGGGGGTTAATAAATGGTATTTATAACATAGCTGGGTGTATTGATAGGTTCAACACTTGTTCCACACCATAACTCATTTGTGTTGTTGACGATGAATCTATGGGCTAGGTAGAATCCTTTTCAATGGTGAAAAGTGTACACATGAGTGCTTCCATTGTGATAGGGATTTTAGGTGGAGGGTCTGAATAAGCCCCTAGAAGGTTTTGTACACCCATGGAATAATTTCAACATATGGTGTTGGAATTTATTCTCCAAATGTTCATAACGCATTTTAAATATTGGTGGATGCTTGGGGGTTGTAGTATATTAGATGGTCGAGGGTCATGTCCTTCCCTTTGAATGGAAACATCATGGTACAAAATATTGTGGAGGAAACTCCCTTAATGGTGTACGTGTAACTACGACTCAAGAAGATGATGTATTCTAGCTGAGCATCGACGACTTCAACATCGATCATTATCGTTTCCCCCCTAACTTGATGGGGACATTTTGGTACAATTCTTATGGTTGGGATGGTATTCCATCATATGCACTAATAGCGATAGAGGATGGGAATATCTTAGGAGAACCCAATCTCTTCCAAACATTAGAAGACACAACACACATGGATGCTCCTTCATCAATGCTACACCAATGAATGATGATGTTCTTCATCGTTACTAGGACTTGGAATGCAATAGATGATGGTAGTCATAGTTCACCTTTGTCTAAGTCAAAATTCATAATGTTTGTGTCCGAAGGGTCAATGACTCCAAGTGAGTTTAATAATGCCTTTCTTTGGGAAAAGTAAGATTGTAGTGCTTCTACTGTTTTCATGGTGGTTGGTGATTGTGATAAGTCATAAACAATGATGTAATTGTGGGAAAATTCATGTGGGGATTATAGGAAATATGCCTCAATGGTGCTTTGCTTAGTGTTTGAACGCGGAATATGCAAAGGTCCTCTTGAAGGGACCAAATTCTCCTCGAGGATGAGGGAGGTATCAACATTGTTGTACCCTTTGGCATGATTCTTGAGGTTGACCGACGTCAAGGTCATATAAATGTTTTGGAAGAAACCATCACCTAAGGGACAAGGATCCACTACAACAAAAACCATAATTTGTGTTGGATTTAATGTCAAATTTTAGTGTAATTTTTTTCCAATTGCGGTGAACAATCTGGCGCTAAACATGAAACTATTGTACAATTTCATTAAGCACCAACTACTATGTCTTTTTTTATGTCCTTTTTAACATCCGTTTTTGTGACTTTTTTTGTGTTTTTTATACCCTTATTTGCGCCCAATTTTGCATCTAGTATTGCATCTTTTTTTATGTCCTTTTCTAGTTCCTTGTTTGCAATCAATTTGGCGCCCAATTTTGCATACAATGTTGCATCTGTTTTTGCTCCTAGTTTTACTTCGTGTTTTGCACCCAATTTACACCTCGTTTTGCATCCAATTATGTGTCCAATTTTGTGCCTAGTGTTACACCCAAATTTGCATCCAATTTTGGTCCTAGTATTGCATCTGGTTTTGCATCTAGTTTTACTTTTATTTTTATTGCCGACGTTGCATCTGATTTTGCATCTAGGTTTCTGCCCAATGTTCTGTCCCATTTTACAATTTCTTTTGCATCTAGATTTTTACATAGTGTTTCTTCCTTATTGATGTATTTTTTTATGTAGGTATGCACTTGGTGTTGTGCCTAGTTTTGCACCAAGTGTTGCACGTAATGTTGTGTCAACTTTTACATCCAATGTTGTGTCCCCTCTTGCATCCAATATTGCATCCTACTTTACATCTTAGTGTGCATCCAGATTTGTGCCCAATATCGCATCGAGTTTTACACCCAGTTTTACATCTAGTTTTGTGGCCAATTTTATGTCCAATTAGGAATCCACTTTTGCGTCTAGTTTTGGGCCTATTATCACATCCAGTTTTGCACGCATTTTTATGCCCATATTTGTGTCTAGTGTTGAGTCTCCTTTCGCATCTTGTTTTGCATTTGGTGTGATGTCCACTTTTGTGTCTTGTTTTGCATCCGATTTTGCATTTAGTGTTGCGTCTAATCTTGAGTCCATTTTGTATTTTGGTTTGCATCCATTGTTAATTAAGAATTTTAATTTCGATTATTAATAGTGAAATATATCATTTTTTATTGACTTTGCATTCATTTAATTAAATTCAATTAAATATTGAAATATGTCAAAGTTCTCAAATATCATTAAGAATTGAAACTTATACAATAACGTTTCTAAAGAATTTTAAGGAAAATTCACAACATCCATCCAAAAGTAGTAATATTATCATACATACAAATTCTTTATCAAAAGATCATTAACAATTTCCAATATAAATAAAGTAACAAGACAATATTAATAGTGTTATCATCTTTAATCAAATCAACTAAAATTCAAATGTATGATTTATTTATCAAAAAATTTCATAGATATCATTATCGTAAAATAAAAATAAGTCATATATATATATAAGTAAAAATTATATATATGTATATACTAAGTCAAAATTTTAGTAGAATTATATGACAAGTATTTAACAATCCCTTTTACTTATACCAGGCCGAGGCTTTATCTAAGAAAAAATAGTCTTTGATTTTTAGATGCCACCAAATAAAACTATTATGGAACTAATAAATAATATAATTTTATTATAATAAAAACTTTTTTATTCTCCATATATTGCACAACCATGAATTTTAGCAAATCATGAAGGATCCAATGTTCAAATATTGTTGGAACACACAATGTGAAAAGATAGATACACAAGAAATAGGATAAGTATGAGATATATTTCATTAAGGATATGCACATATAAATATATTCGAGACAATGGCACTTGGTTTCATATTCCAAGGTGTCTCTTGGACTTCTGATGATTCTTCATATTCACTTATTTGAACTAACGTGAATAGTAAAGACAAAAAACAATGATAATTAACCCTAACAAGTTAATGTTTCCAACATTCCCCCTTATGAGTCCAAATATCTTCAAATAACTGAAGGAGCTCTTTGAATAAAAAACTACTAGAAGCATATATATTCTACTAAATGAGTGGTTTTCAATGACCACTAACCAACCCAAACTATGAAGTGTTGGTTTAAGGATGAGCATAAAATAGGGTACTTGGAACTCACTCTAGTACTGGATCAATAGTTCCATCAGGAACTTGGATCTAACTCAAGTTATGGCTCAGTGGTTCCATCTCAAACTTGGATTGAAGGCTGGGTAGTTCCCTTTATAAAATGGTGGTTTAAGGACCTCTAAAAACTGATGTCTAGCAGAAGTTGATATCTTCTACTAAATGGTGGTTTTGGATGACCACAAACCAATGGGTGCTCAAGTGGAACATGGGTTTGACTTTGGATATGGCTACAACTATGGTTTTGTCTAGGTACTATATAGCTCAAGTCTTTGGAAATTGGCACAAGGTTCTGGATATGGTTGTGGATCAGGTTCTAGCATGCATATTCTTGATCGCTTGTTTTTTAATATAAGCATTCCCACTTTAAGGAATAAGATTAGAAGTAGAGAATATACCAAAGGATATATATTATTATTTGGTATGGCTTATATATCTTCTTATTTGTTGACTACCATTTCCAAGAATAAATCCGCCCATAGTGAATCTTCTCTCTTCCAGGTTTCTTCAATATGAAGAAACTATCTAAAGAATGTGTATGTTTTCCACAATGCTTACAAGGATGGAGATGAAAACAACGATATTCCATTACCAATGCTATGGCAATGTTTTATTTCAAAATATGATGCAAATCTGAAGCAAGTGAAGATGAAATTTCTTGAAAGAATCCAATGTTCCTAGAACTGAATAGGTATGCAATAATTAGAAATGTCAAAGCCTACTTTCATGTATAATGCATTTTATTCCTATTTTATGCCTAGCATCAGTTCTATGCCTATTGTGGATTATTTCTTCCTAAGGTATAATGATGCACATGAAAAGTGTAGGTGGAACTGGTGTATAACAAACTTCATCTTCATTTTGTTTTGAAGTGGCATCACCAATTTGATTATGTGTAGGTTGCTAATTGTTCTAAACAAGAAAATGTTCATAATGTTGTGTCTCATTACATTGCAGTTTTGATTCAAGTTGAATAAATTTAATTGTCTAGTGCGAGTCATGTAAACAAGTTAGTATGTCACTGAGAGTTGTCTTATCTATTTTGATTGTGTTGTTTTCAAAAGAGAGTAGTATAGTGTTTAATAAGTCTACTAAGTCATTAATTTGAGCTATTTGAAAGAACACAAAATATAGAGAGAGTTTATTGCAACTCCACCCTTTCACAATAAGAGTCGACAATTAAAAACCCAAGTCAGAAAATGAAAGGTGTTGACATCTACCAAAGGTGCACCCGATTACAATAAAATTCAACTCACAAAAAAAATTGCAAGTACAAGGGAACTTAAAAAATGACAGTTTCAAGTTACAATTTGTTTAAATTGAAGTTGAATTGATGAAAGGTTTACCTCTGCAGAAATAATGCAGGTCTACAATCACAAATAAGATGATATCATACATCTTCAACCACAATATGGACATGAATTATTTCGTTTATTTAATATTTATTAGTTTTGGTGTGAACACCATGAATTGCTTCCTTCCACTCAATGGATGCTACTGTTCATTCAGAGCCACTCACTCAAAAAGAATTTCAAGTCAAAATTAGTTGCTCGCTTTAAATAAAAACAATCATTCCATGGACGATATACAAAATGTGCATATAAATTGTATATGGTTGTATAATGTATAGCATCATCCTCTATAACAATTACAAAAGCAATTTCCAACTTCTAGAAAATATGGAAGAAGGGAGCCTACACACTTTTTAATAATCGATATTTATGATCAATATCCAATTGAAAACTTTAAATGTATGCATATACTATGCCAGTAAACACAAATGCGTGCAACTTCCTCTTATTACCTTCTTCCTGCAATCTCTTATACAACCAATAGAATTACCAAATCAAACTCTAAGATACTAGACCAAAACATTATGATTATTTACGAAATCAAGCTCAAATGTAAAGGGACCAAAATATAAATTTGTTAGTTACAACATCATGAGTCTTTCTCCAATCCAACCTTGTGTGTCAAAATTGGGCCTCATATGTTGAGGTAGGGAGCTTATGTTGGACTCGAGAACTTGGAGTATAATTATTAGGTTGGACTCAAGAATGACTAAGCCTAGTGTAAAGGTTAATCCTAATGTGTTGAGGTGAATTCTTTGATATGTCAAAGTGATGATGTTGTAGTCTAGTTGGACTAGGATAAGGACTTGTGTGCCAAGTTGGATCCTCATGTGTAGAGGTGATGCTTTTCATGTCAAATCATTAATGTTGTGTGATATATTACTAACCATGGTCACTCGATAGGGATAAGATATTAAGTCTCATCTA
This sequence comes from Pseudotsuga menziesii, assembly GCA_001517045.1. NCBI lineage: Eukaryota > Viridiplantae > Streptophyta > Pinopsida > Pinales > Pinaceae > Pseudotsuga > Pseudotsuga menziesii. Next base: position 40,017 of record LPNX010183603.1, read on the forward strand.
GAGACTGGTCACCTTTAGAGTGAATTACTTTAGCATATGACCACTTGGAATGAGAGTAATATAATATGATCATTGCATTGGAAATGTTTTATTAGTATAAACTAATATGGTAAATAAATTAAAGTTCGCACATATGGACCATGCAGATAATGAAGAAAATATCTGACTTAGAAAATGAAATTTCTCATTCATACATTCTGACAAACAGTTTTAGAATCTAGGACTTTAACTTAAAATTAATGAAAAGTAAAACCACAATTCTGAAAATGAACTTCAAAATTATGCCATATACTGAAACATTTTAAGTAGATGAACACAATAAATTTTGGTCTAATGACCGAGAAAACCCCCACTGCTTGGGGAAAACCCTAGAAAGAAATATTTCATTAAAGAAGACAATCTCAGAAATTTTTCTACAGCTCAGAAAAATTATGCTTCTGGACCCTAATGGAATTATTTCCAAACGCACCTTCTACAACAAAATACCTCGAAAAATGTTCTTGTTGTATAGTATAGCTTGATGTACCTTCACACGTGCAGGTACAGTCTGTACTTTTCTATCACACGTGTGGATGTACAAATTTGTCATTTCTATACTTTTCTGCTGCCTCAAAATTTTTACAAATTAAGCATTGCTTATGTAAAATATAAGTAGTTTTTTTGCAAATTTAAACATTGCTTATGTAAAATATTCCTAGAAAATAGCCATTAAACATTTGAATTTGAATGTTGATTTACAATTATTTTCATGAACCTCCACAAACTACTTCCATTTATAAACAAATCTTTATATATATAGCTCATTCACCTTTGTCTTCCATTCAAAAATTTGTCTCAAGGTTGGGCTTGGGCTTCTCCGTAAGACTCTCGAAAGGTGTAAAACTTCCCACCACACTACTCTTTAGTATGAAGTAGTCAACAAAATTATGTATACCTTTTAAATTGATTAAACTTCTTTCCACGAAGTTACACACTAATTTTAGTCATTTCCTAGAAATTCCACAAAGAGCAAGTACACAACATTTTTCTATAAAGCGTGTGGACTATCTTCAACACAATTTCAACGAAGTTTCACATAAAGTTTATATTCATTTATATTTTTAAACATTTATAAAATATCGTTTAGACTTTTGAATTTCCCAGCCGATCTTTCATAGATATTCATAGAGTTTTTTATTGGTTTCGATACATCTTTTCAATGAAGTTGCCTATAAAGTGTATATTCATTTATATTTTTAAACATTTTAATCAATCTTCACCACATTCTCTTCCGTCTAACTTTCCCAAAGCTACCTAAAAGTCTTGGGTTGGTTTCCTTCGAAGTTCCTTATTATGTATAAGTATATTATTAATTGTATGTTTAAAAATATATATTTCAATATATTATTAATTTGATGTTTTAAAATATATATTTCAATAAATATTGTTTTTACAAAGTTACCTAAGAGTTTTTGGTTGGTTTTTTTAGAAGCTTTTTATTATTTATTATTTATAAGTATATTATTAATTTTGTATTTAAAAATATTTTGTGATGGGAATTCACGACTTATTTTCCAAAAGATTAAATTTAAATTAACAAAACATATATATACTTTTTTTTAATTAATTTTAAATATAAATTTCTTTTCCAAAAAGTTATCAAATAATTTTAAATCAAAACAAGAGTTATGAGGTAGCAATGTTTTTCGCGCTTTTATTTATTGTAACAAAAGGATGGAGGCTATAGAATGAGCAATGTAAAGAGATATGCATGCAAATGCATTTGAAACCTAAGTTCATGTCCTTTTTGGAAGATGTTTTTTTTCAAAATTTGCAATGAAATCAAGAAGAAGAAACATATTTATAGAAAAATGTACATTAATAAAAAGTAAAATAAATATTTTTTTTTATTAAAGTCGATGATGCATATGTCAAATACATAAAGAAGTTACAAATACTTTAGAGGGTTCGTCATTCATTAAAATAAAGGATAAACAAACAAGCTAATCAAGAATATTAACCGAGTTAATAAAGGATATTTTGCAAGTTAATTAACCTAAAATAGAAGATTCATGGAAATATTCATGCTACCTATGATCATGTGGTGTATAGCCAATTCTAATAAAAAAAGGTGACATAGCATGAGCAACGATGAGATTCAACAATATATTGTTACCAAAACTTATGGAATGAACACATAGAAAAAGTGACAAAGATGATTAAATTTTAAAATCTTGTTGCATTTCTATTACAATAACTTAAATTCAAGAACAATAAGTTTTATCTTTTTTAACAGTTTACTCTATATAAATATAATATAATATACCATAAACTATGTATATTGAAAATATATGGGGTGACAATGTCCCTATACTTGGAAATAACACACAAATGAGCTTAGAATCAGAAATGTTGTTTTTCATAAACAAATAACAAAATCTTTTTTGCATGTTATTTATGCATATGGAAAGACACATAGAAGTAGATAAATATTGCTTAAGCAAAGAGACGTATTTGTAGCAATGCAATATAATAAGGCTACATTTGAAGGAAGACACCATACAACAGATACATGGAAGATTCTTTTTGTGTGTTTTCTTAAAAAATAGGTAAAGAAAAAGATCCAAGCTCATATCAACAACAACATAATATTGTGTAGTATTGTATTGGATATATATTCAAAAAGCATCAAATGATGGAAATGCCCCAAATACAAAAGATTGTGGCTATATTGCTTGAAGTGTATCGAAAATCTGCCACAACGAAACAAGTAGGAAAAGTTTGTGGTTCTAGATAAGAGAGTCTACGTATATTAAAAAAAAATTACCTTGCAACTATTATAGGTGTTCTTGTTTGGAATGTTCCCATTTAGAGTAGTGTTAGATTCAAAAAAAAGAAGAGAAAATATAACAGTAACAAGTTGCCTTCATGCATTTATCACATTTACAAAAAACAGGACCTTGAGAAACCAACTGGAACAAAAGAGCTATTTGGATCGTATCTGCTTTCTGTATATGGATGTACATGTTGCACATTATTCATAGACCTTTGTTAGAACATTGAGCACAATGATAAAGTTTCTTTTTTTTTGTTTTTTGTTTTTGTTTTTAACTTGTGTGGTTAGCAGCAATATTGTCTCTTATATATATATAGCATGGTGGGTTAGCTCAAGTGGTTGAGAGTTGTGTACGCTAGCAGAAGGTCTCGGGGTCAAATCCCCAGGTGGCTATGTAGAGGCCTCACTCGATGTCCCCAATAGGTTAGGCCCCGTAATCAGGGCCGACAGTTTACCTTGGGTACCATCCTACGAAAATGGGGAAGTACCTCATAGTTTCCCAAGCAATATTCCATCGTACGTATATATATATATATACAGAGAGAGAAAGAGAGAGAAGACTTTCAATATTGAAAAGTTCAATTGATATAAGAAAGAAAAATAATCGTTAACAGTCGAACATTGTCAAGTTTAAAGAGTGTCAATAAATGTTGCAATTAAAAGGGAGATATTTTTTTCTACTGCTAATATGAATGCAACTATGGAACATTTGTAAATTGCATTTTTTTACAGTGGAAAGTTTGGTGAAGAAAGTGCATTTCATGAATGTGCAACTATTTGACCAGAAAGAAAGCACAAAGCAAACGATTCAATATATTTGAATATTCGAGCAGGGCAATATGTTGTGGGAAATAATGCACAAGAGTTCCTTCCCATTTTGGGATGGGAATTTTCCTTGTAGGTTGTAGCAAGGTCTCAGTATTTGGAGCCCCTTGGTGGAGGTGGATTGTGACCCAAGTGATTTTGCAAAATATTGTTAGAGGAAAACCAAAACAAATCAAAGAAAATGATGAAAAACTAAAAAAATGGTAAATGGAGCAGAAGATGAAAACTCAAAAAACCAATGTGATCCAAACCACTTGTATATTGCCCAATGGTTAAGATAGTACAACACCTTGGAGATGTGAGCTCTAAAAGGAGGAAAAAAATATTCCCAAGGGAGGACATTCTTTTCCAATCTTGCTTGCAAAATGGTTGAGGAACCAAATGAGAAGAGCACTTGCTCCTTAAGGAAAGGATGCAAAGGATCTATGGAGATTGTTTGACAAGAGGGAATAGGTGAGCTAAGAGGAAGCTCAATCACAATTCGAGCAACGTAACCTTGCTCAAAATTCTTCTTACAATAAGCATGCTCATGTCTTTCTTTTATAAGCCAAGAGCTGGCAAAGAAATAAAAAGATCATAATGTGAACCCAATGATCCATGATTTGGCTCCAAAGTGCACCAAGAGGCCATTTAATGCAACCAAGTGTGTGAGAGGACAAAATTCAAGTTCATTTGAGTAACTGGAGCTTTCATGAGCCTTCAATGCACTGTTAATGGGTGAGATCCCGTCGTTTGTGTCATACACATGGATCTTGAAGGAGTTTCCACGATGTAGTGCATGCGTCGTTCTTAATATGTGTGTTGTAGTGCATTTAGATATAATTTAACCTGCACTGATGTGGATTCTAACTTATTTAGGGCCATTTTGAACTCAATATTCTCTTTGGATCTTGTGAAGATGTCTTTAGCTGGATGCATGTTGTATTTTGATGACACTTGTTTTTCCAACCTGGTGCCACCGCATACATCGATTATGCGAACACGACGAGCTTCCCTTAACCATCGCTTCACAACAACCTCACCATGTTTAGGCCCAGTCTATACCCACTCTTTATAGAGCTCTGTAAGATCTGTTTGATTATCTGTCAGCTCTTTATAGAGCTCTGTGAGGTCTGCAAGCTCTGTAAGTTCTTTAGAGAGCTTATCCAGATTTGTCTTCCATTGAAAACTTTGACCAGAGAGGATGGTCTTCCAATCGAAACGTTGCTGATGGATCAAAAGTCTCGCCGATTTAACTTCATTTTCCATCCTTTCCAAACAATGAATCAAGGTTGTTTGCCGATAACATATGTTATTGATGTTAGTTTGGAATATAACATATGTTACATAACTTATTTGAGTCATGATACTGGGTAAGATGCTCTCCATTCGATATAACTGAGCTGCCATAAGCCGACGATCATCCAACAGAATAACATCATCTATCTGTTTGATGAGATTAACGATCCTGATTCTTAATTCCATTGCAGAGCACAGCAGAAACAGGAAGTACAAAAAAAAAGCAGAGCAGGAAGTAGAAAATTTGGAGACCAAGAATCAGTGAATAGAGAGGCCAGGTCGATGGGATCATTACCTCAAATTTCATTTTATTATAAAAAAATCAATCCCACTTTTGGGATTTTTAGCTAATCTTCAACATACTTCTTTCCACGAATTAAGCATATAGTTTCCTACAAATTCCCAAACCCAAAACTCTTTTACACTTTCTTTCAACAAAGTTACCCAACCTTTTTCTACGAAGTGTGTGGACTTTCTTAGACTAGCCTACCTTGAAAAGATCTTCTTTTCAACGAAGTTACTCATTAGACTTTTTGAATTTACGAGGCCGAGTGTGAACATGGTGATAATTCTATTTTAACGAGTGAGTTACTAGTAACTACTACATTAAATTAGGGTAAGTGTAGTTAAACATAGAAAAGTTGAATATAATTATTTATGATTCAACACTTAACAAGTTAATCTATATAGCCTTTAAACTTTGTCTAACTAACCTTCTATAATACAAAATAATTTATCTTAATAAACATACTTAATGTTATATTGAATATATTATAATAATAAAAATATCACCATATTATTTCAACAACTATATAACACAAAACATGTTAGTTTATTCCTTTTAGGAATGAGTTAGTGTAAGATATCCATAGAAGTTGAGCTACTCTTAGCACTTGAGCTATTGTTAGCACTATTTTCATACTATTTTAAAAAAGTATATACTAAGCAACTTTTTCAAAATTATATATTTTATATTTTGTAAGATATTTATTTAACTTATGGAAATTAAATTTAAATTAACACTATATATATATAATTTCTAGTTAATTTTTAATATACATTTCTTTTCTAAAAATGATCAAATAGATTTGAACTAAATTTTTTAATAAGTGCAAAATATCATTTATACTTTACTTTTGAAGTTTTTGTTCAAATTAATTTAGTAGATAAAATAATATTTTTTATTTATAAAAATAAAATCTTACCTGACAATGTTTAAATTTCAGTCATTGGACATTGTCTATGCATTAATTAAAATGCTTTTATCTTTGTAATTTCAAGTTAAGTAGGTGAATTGGATTTTCATTTTTTTATAATTTTAATAGATTAAAAAATATCTTAAAATCATTTAGAGTTATATTTATGAATTGGTGAAATTTTAACTTTTACATTATAAGATTAATATGAAAAAATATTTTTTTATGTAATTCTTAACCTACACCTTTGTCATCCCTTGTTATGAAAACTATTAGGTAAGTTTTTAAAGTCCAACCTTTGGTATCCCAAATTACATCTCTCTAACCTAACATTAATCTTTAAATATGCTTAAATAAATTTAATTCTACTTTAAAAAACTTAAAACTTAAAATTTATAAAGAATCATAATCATTAAAATATTAACAAGATAAACATAAGAATTACATGGCATACCAAAGTTCTTATTTAAACATTAAAATTCCATCGTATATTACAAAATACATATTCATCTTAAATTTGGATTTAAGAAGGATACAAAATATTCTATGAATTAAGATGCATCTAAACATTACTTCCATCCTATATTACAATCAAAGCAATACATATCCATCTTAACCTTGGATTTTTTAGGGATACAAAATATTATATGAATTAAGATGTATCTAACCTACATTGAAAAACACCCTTATGAAACTCCAAGTGACTAAATGACAATTCTGGATTTGAAAATTGAGAGAAGTAAAGAAAAAATGACATGATTATATGCAAAATTTCAACTAAAAGTCAAAATATGACAATAACTTAAATTTAAGTAGTAAAGTTGTAAAATAGAATATAAATCTTGAATAAGGAAAAACACCAATGTATAACAACAACCATACCCTTCCAACTAATTTTTTTTTACATTTAAAACTTTTATTTTGCTGGCCACACATCATTTTAGTGAAAATATAACCCTTTAATGATGAAGGTTTAAAAAAATACCCTTTAATAATGATGTTTTAGTAAAGAAAATGTTTTTATTGAAGAGTTTAACTTCCAATTAAAAGATAAAAATATATTCATTTACCCTTTCTTATTAATCATGTGCTTTGAAAATTGAGGATGGAACAAAAATACGTATTAACAATGACATAGACAACTCAAAAGTAACATGTTCCAACATTATGCATCTGAAGTACATTAGGTGATAAACTTAAGAAATAAACAAAATCTAGAACCTGGAATCATTTCTGAAGGTTAATGTCAGACAACATGTAATGGAATAGCCAAAATTTTGCAAGGTTGATATGTTGTGCCAATGGTGTAATTGAAATTGTGACATTTTACTTTTCAATTAAAAAATATGCTTTTATTAAGGATTTAATTTGTAATTTAAAGATATGCTTTTTCTGTTGATCATGTACCTTGAAAATCAAAGGTGGAACAAAAAAACCTACTAACAGTGACATAAACAACTCAAAATTAACATGTGCAAATATTATACATCTGAAATACATTAAATGATAAAGTTAGGTTAGGAAACAAACAAAAGGTGGAACCTAGAATCCTTTGCAGAGGTTAATGTTAGGCCACATGTAATGCAACATACCAAAATTTTCGAGGTTAACATGTTGCATCAATGGTGTAATTGAAATTGTGACATTTTATTCCAAAGGACTTCAGTTAAAAGGTCGAAGAAATATAATATGCCCTTTGTAGAAGCGATTCATTAAAAAAAAACACATTGCAATCTAGATTGTACTATGATGTTCTCTCCCTTTATCAAAAGAAATTTAACAAGGTTGTTTTTCCAAGGTATGGGTTGTTTTGGACTCCTCAACTACTATTGAATGTGAACTTTCACATACCCAACTACAACAAATCTTCCATGGAAGTGGAGTTTTCTATTTATTATCCATGATGTACTTGATGAAAATTTGATAAATTATTATTTTTTTTGTTTTGCTTCATTCATAAGGAAGCATTTAGTTTTCTAATATAGGCAATTCATTTTATTTTAATATTTTAAAAATAGAATAATGTAACATTATATAATTTCACATAGTAATTTGAATATCTAAAATTCTTATGGTAAAAGCTTTTTTTGGGCACAAGCTTTACTAATATAGAGCTAGCGATATGATACATTTTTCCATTCAAATTGACAACCATGGGGTTCAATTTAATTCTCAATGTGTTTTTGTGGTGGGGGGGTCAAAATTTACCAAATAGTTCATGGTTCCCGCTTTCTTCTTTGGATCGTTCACTTTCTCTTGAATGTAAATGAATATGAAGAAACCACTTTCACCTTCAAACTTGTTTAAAATCTTTTTCCCATTAGTAAATGTAATTGTTCCAACCAATTACTAAGACATACGTAAAAATATTTAACAATAAGAGGTATAAATTGTAACTTGGAAGTATTGGAAGTGTACAAAGTGGTATTGGGATCCCTCCACAACAAAACACCAGTTTCCATGTATTTGTTAGTCACAAGTGTTAAACTAAATAAATATCAAAATAACAAAAAAAAAATCATGTTTAAGAAAACACACAGAAGAGTTTCATTAAAATTTGTTTTAAATTTATTATCAAATTTATTAAAAAAAATGAAAATAATGTCTTACCAAAATTAGTAGCTCCAAGTCTGTGGTAGCTAGAGGAGAGCACTTTCAAACTTAGAGAAATGGGTATCTCAATTCAATAGATGCTTCTAACTTCTAAGGTCCATAACCGAAAAGAAACTGTGTTTGAAAATCCATGGGTGATGCTTGGTAATTTTGATAGGTGATAAAGTGTTGATGCTTGATAAATTCGGTAGCTAATAAATTATTGATGCTTGGTAGGTGCTTGGGTTAATCCCTTCATTAACATAGTTTAAAATCAACTTCTTCTTCTAAAATGGTACCTGCATCTCTCTCGAAGTTGCACTTTTGGACTTGAAAATTGACTTATCCTTTGCAGGAAGGGAACAAAGGCTAGGGAAAGGAAATGAAACGAAGCCTACATGACCACATATTAGGATAGTGTTGGGACAGTATAAGAAAGAAAGAAGAAATGGAATGAAATCAAAGTCGTCCCTATTTAAGGAAAACTCACCCACATACTCTTCAATCAAATGGGTAGGTTTCAATCAAGTGGTAAAGTTTAAATTTCCATTATTACATATATAATAAAAACCACCTGTTCGGGTACACAGAGTACTCCCAAAAGATCGAACACCTAGAGAAGCCACTCACACAAACAGATCACAGATCGACACACAAATGTTTTCACGTGGTTTAAACCCTCGAAAGGGAAACACTCCGTGGCCCCAACCAAATAGGTACTTGAGACAATTTATTATGCAAAATAAAGAAAGTTACAAATGAGATTCTCATAATCGATCTACTATCCAGTGACCCTCCATGATATTTAAATAGATATCATGGACCAATCGGGTGTTAAGTCACGTATCAAAGGTAGTTATGGTCTAAGAGAAGATGAGCTGTCATATCACTCTATGTCTAGAACATATCGTGACCATCGGATTAGATAATTACAAATACATACTAATGCATACTAAAGAAACACACGTTTCCTAATAGATATATTATAACAAGTTGGTCTTAACTAACTCCTAAGTGTCTAGATATCCTAACATCCCCCCTTAAGAACAACTAGGATTTAAGGATTTACAAAAGTGACACTATTAGGAGAAGGAAGGATGCATTAGAGCCTATCCCCCCTTAATGAAAAATTCCTAAACTCCTAACATAGATCGAAGTTTAGAAAAATTTGCTTCTGTAAGAGACTTGGTGAAGATGTATGCAACTTGATCATATGTAGGGAAAAATAACACTTCAAGAATATGATCATGAACAAGATTTTTGATGAAGTGGATATGTAGCTCAATGTGTTTGCTGCATTGATATTGAACTGGATCTTTGGCGAGCTTGATGGTAGTTTGATTGTCGCACCAAAGTGGACTAGGTTGTTGTTGCCTGAATTTAAACTCTGAAAGGATTTTTCGAACCCATAAATCTTCATGACTAAAATTAACCATGGCTCGATATTATGCTTCTGCTGAAGAAAGAGTAAGAGCTTGTTGTTTCTTACAAGACCAAGTGACAAGTCCAGATCCTAGACTCAAAACTTATCTTGCAGTAGAATTTTGATCATCAGGATCTCCAACCCATTCTGAATCTATGAAACCAACCAACAAAGGAGTCCCCCTGTACTATAATGAATCCCAAAATGAATTTTACCCCAAATATATTGATGTATTTTTTTTCGCTTCTTTCCAGTGAATTTCATGAGGTGTTTGCATATAGTGGGAAACACAACCAATGGAAAAGGAAAGGTTAGGACAAGAATGATTCAAGTATAAGAGACTACCAATAACCTAGCGATACAAGTTGGCATCTACTTTAGGTGAAGTACAAGTGGTAGAAAGTTTGACTCCAGGCTAGAAGGGAGAAGGGGTTGGTTTACAATATTCCACATGAAAGCAAGGAAGAAGGTCAAAAGCATACTTAGACTGAGAAAGAAAGATTCCTTCTTTGGTTTGCAATACTTGGAAACCAAGAAAATAATGCAAATTTCCTAACTTTGACATTTCAAAATTTTTCTTAAGACTAGATTTCACATGGGTTAAAAGCTTAGGGTCAATACCAGTAAGAATAAGATCATGAACATATAGAAGAAGTATGATGAGATGGTTTCTTACTTTCTTGGTATAGACATTCAGGTCATAATGACATCTAGAAAAAACAGTGTCAAGTAGAAAGCTATCCATTTTGGAATACCAAGCTCTAGGAGCTTGCTTAAGGCCATATAATGATTTCTTAAGGCGATAGACAAGGCTAGAATTATTCTGAACATATCGAGGAGGTTGTTCCAAGTAAATTTCCTCCTATAAATCACCATGTAGGATTGCAGACTTAACATCCATTTTATGAACTTCCTATTTATGTAAGGCTATAAGGGAAAGAGCAATGCAGATGGAGTTCATTTTTGCGACAAAAGAAAAGGTTTCATTGTAGTCAGTCCCTTAAATTTGGGGAAAACCTTTGGAAACTAACATTTCCTTAAGTCTTTTAATGCTTCCATCTTAAGCATACTTAGTTCTATAGACCCATTTACATCTGATAATTTTTCTTCATTTTGGAAGAGGTACAAGATCCCAAGTATCGTTCTCCATTAAAGAACGATATTCTTCATCCATGGCTACATTCCAATATGGATTTACTAAAGATTCTACAAAAGTCTCTGGATCATGATTTTCTAAAACTTGAGCCAAAAGAGAAGAGGCTCGATGGAACTGAGAACGTGTTCGACATTGATCTCTAGGATCACCAAAAAGATCACCAACTGCTTCGCATGTTGAACAGACCCATTGAGGAATCAATTGTTCTGGTGCAACTCGAGGAAAATGACTAGGCGGAGGTGGATTTTCATCCTCACTATCATCATCAGAGACTGGAGTTGGAAATCTATCAAGGAAGTTGGAATTATAAGAAGGCACAATCGTTGAATCAGGCTTGCAGGCTAAAGATGGCACAAACGCCAAGTTAGGCTTGCAAGCCAAGAGATTTTCATCAAATTCAACATATATTCTAATGATTATATCATGAGAATGTGGTTGAATAAATCTATAACCTTTTACATCTTCAGAATATCCAACAAATATGCACTTTTCAATTTTATGGTGCAATTCTTTCTGTTTTTCATCCGGAATGTCAGCCCATGCTTCACTACGAAACACACGGAAGTGACTTACATCTAGTTTAATTTTACTCCATGCTTCTTCTAGTGTGATACCTTGTAAATCTTTAGTGGGGGTGTGATTAACTATGTAATTTGCACAATTTATGGCTTCAGTGCAAAATTGAAGACTTAGTCCCTTAGATTGGATCATACAATTAGCCAATTATTTTAAAGTTGGTTCTTCCGTTTAGCTACACCATTTTGTTATGGTGTATATGGAACAATGTGTTTTTTTTGGATTCCTTTTTCAATGCAAACAACGGTGAACTTGTTGTTAACATTTTCTCCTCCATTATCATATATTAACTTAAGAATTTGATGACTAGATTGTTTTTCAACAAGGGCCTTGTATGCCAAGAACATGTTAAATACTTCGCTCTTAAGTTTTAGGAAATAAACCCAAGTGCGTCTAGAGTAATCATCAATGAAAGTTAAGAAATATTTGAAACCGAAAAAGGAAGCAGATGGAATAGTACCACACAAGTCACTATGCACAAGCTCCAAGGGAACCGAGGTGTTCCAAGAGGCACGTTTGTCAAAACTATCTAGATGATGTTTTATGAGTACACATCCAGAACAAACTCCATTCTTGCAAGATACCATCAGAATACCTGCCATCATATTTTCTTTACATAGTTGTTGCAATGAGCGATAATTTAAGTGACCAAATCGCTCATGCCAAAGTTTGCTCAAGTTATCACTATGAGCAACAAAAACTGAAGGAAAAGGTGATGACCCAAAGTTGTTAAATTTGTACAACCTGGTAATATCATCAACAATTATGGTAGCTAGGACATGTTTAGGATCTTTAAAATACCTTATCTCAACTTGGTGAGGTGTAAACGTTACAGTTTTACCTTCACCAGAATGAGTGATTTGATAATATGACGCAAGTTGCGGGAAATTATTGGAACACATAGTACATCACTAAAATGACCATTATCTACTGAAACTGCTCCATATCCTACAACACTCAGATATCTATCATCACCAATAAATATTGTTTTGGTTTTACATTAATGCATAGTAGAAATGATGGCTTGATCCTTAGCCAAATGATAAGATGCTCCAGAATCAATAAGCCATTCATTTGAAGTACAATAATAAGATGCAATATAATACTAACCAGAAGCACAAAGTGCATGTCCATGAGAGGTAGATTCTAAAGACGAATCTAGGCTGATGTGGTGCTTCTTCATTGCTACTTCCAAGGATGCCATCTTATTGAAGTACTTAGATTCATCATGATTATATTTCTAGCAATAGTTGTAATGACGCTCAGTCTTCTTTCCTTTTGGCTTGGGTCCTTTTTCATTTTTGAAATAATGAACTAATTGAGAGGGTTTGGGTCCCTTGTTGGGATTATTATTGCAAAAATTTTGTTTCTTGGGAGGCTTGGAATTTTCTTTATGTTGGGATAGTAAGGCTTTCCCATATGTATTTGCATTGCTAATCATTCCAATATGTATGAGTTTATCTTTCTCTCTAATAAAGGAATCGCAAAAGGATTCAAGACTAGGATCTGTATAGCTAGTTGGATTCAAGGATTGTTTCATGGAGTAAAATGTAGATACACAAATAGAATATGCAGGTCCAATTTTGGAAAGAAAATGATAAATGCATTGTTTGTATTCCCTCTTAATCTTGCATTACGCATATAAGAGTATAAGAGTTTTGTACTTAGATAAATAAGCTTGAATGTAGTAAAAATCATTTAGATTTAAAGAAATCAACTCATTCTTGAGTTGATGACCTCAAATTTCATTGTGTTTACCAAACACACCTTCCAAATTTTCCCAAGATTTATTAGGTTCATCAATTCCAGCTATAGTGAAATCGCAAATCATTAGAGATTGAGACCCCAATCAATCCATGAGTTTCATCACATTTATCTACCCATTTTTTTTTCTTATCATCGTAAATGGGTTAGGTTTCTTTCCCTAAGGTAAATCTGAAAATTCCCCTACTTCGCAGAACATCCTCCATATGATATTTCCATGAGAAATAGTTGGAACTAGTAAGTAGAATATCATAAGGGGAGGCCATATTGTAAAATAATGGCTATAAAAAACAAAAACCAATGGTTTGGTTGTAAAGAGCTTGGAAAAACAAGTTGTTTAAAAAAACGACACTGAAAACTAACATTGGATGAGGAAGTTATGCTTGATCAAAGAAAAGGTTGAAGATGACCCCAATAGTGACGTAGAAGATAGAGAATCGACCAACTAAAAAAAACGCCCCCTCTTCCCAAGATTAACATTTTAGATTCATTTTACAAGAAAGTTGCTTTAAGTGAATCACACTTGTAAAATAAGTGAATTTCACTTTTACAAGGGTGTTACTTCAAATATTGCAGCAAAAAACAAAAAGACTTAAGTGATTGATCACTTTTATAATTTAAGTGAGATGCACTTTTACAATAAAGTAACTTAGAATTACAAATTACATGCACTTTTAGAAAAGTATCTAATACGACTTGAACTCAAGAATTATTAAGGAATAAAGCAACTTTGAACCAAGTGAGCCAATATTAAAATGTACATAAAATATGGGAAGGAGGAATGCTTTTTTTACTCTTCTATCTTGATCTTTGTGCTTGCTTCTTTTCCTACAAATTACTCCATAAACAAAGGCAAAAACAAAGAAAAAAAAACTTTGCCACACTTTTTGGGGTTAGATCTCGTTATATTTCCCAGAATGTTTGTGTTTTCTCTCTGTTTCTGATTTTCTGTGATTGCACAAGGTGCATAGCAAAGAACATATGCAGTAGAGAAAAACCCTTTCCTTTCTGTTTCTGATTTTTTGCGATCGTGCAAGGTGCACAGCAAAGATCATACGCAGATAGGGAAGAAAAAAGTCTGAAGCTAAAACAAAAAACTAGATCTGATAATAAATATGATAAAATATGAGAAATTAAAAAAAATGATTAAATATGAGAAATTAAAAAAAAAAATTATTAAATATGAGAAATTTAAAAAAATAAATAAATAAACGTCATTGTAACATTATACCTTCAAATTTGATGAAATGGACGTTTCTGGAGCAAACAGAAACCGTCTTCGATCAAACAAAAACTATTTCCCAATGCAAACTACACTCTGGATTCAATGGAACACCTCCCATAGACCAAAAATGCACAAAAATTTCAGTTTCAGAAACCCTTTCAAATCTTCATCAACACCAGTTGAAGATCTAGATCATCAATGGAAGTGACTCTTCATAAACATTCTAATACCATGTTTGGGTACACAAGGTACTCCCAAAATTCCAAACACTTAGAGGAGCCACTCACACAAACAGATCACATATCGACACACCAATGTTTTCACGTGGTTTAAACCCTCGAAAGGGAAACACTCCACATCCCTAGCCAAATAGCTACTTGAGACAATTTATTATGCAAAATAAAGAAAGTTACAAATGGGATTCTCATAATTGATCAACTAGCCAATGACCCTCCATGCTATTTAAATAGATATCATGGACCAATCGGTTGTTAAGCTACGGATCAAAGGTAGTTATGATCTAAGAGAAGATGAACCATCAGATCACTCTATGTCTAGAAAATATCGTGACCATCGGATTAGACATTTACAAATGCATACTAATGTATACTAAAGAAACACACTTTTCCTAATGGGTATATTATAACAAGTTGATCTTAACTAACTCCTAAGTATCTAAATATCCTGATACCACATACTAGAGGTCATGTATCTAGACATACACATATCTTAACAAGCCTACTAATAAAAATTATTGACGGTTAAAAAACTAATTAACCATAAAAAATACACCCTAACAAATTGTGTGTCCATTCTTTGAGATGGTTTGTTGGAATTTTTAACCATATTTTGACGGGTAAAATGCCTCATGATGGGAATATTCTCGTCAAATTAGAACCCTAGCTACATCCACATTTAATTATGGTGTTAGGGTATAAATTGATTTTGCAAGTAATCTCAAAGTATAGGAATCTAATTTCCTAGATGGCGTGATATGGGCGGGCAATGGAGATGGGCATGCTAGCCACCTAGCACCCTTATGTACCTTGCATCATCATGTCGAAGTCAATGGATTTGAGGTGTGCCATGCTAAACATGGTTGGAGGATTGATACATGGGATGTTAAATGGGACATCAAGATTGCGAATTATATGAGGGTGGATGAGGTGGTTCATGTTTGCTCTAGTTAGCATTCCAAAGGGGTTTGTTCCTACTCCAATTATGATGCCGATGAGTATGAACCTACATGATAATTTAAGGTTTGGAGATGTTTTTTTATTGATTCTCAATGAGAGATTGATCCCTGTCCTATGTAGGTTTTTTTCTTTTGTTTTGGTGGAAGATAAGCCTACTTTCGATCCTTTTCATCTGTTGGTTGTGTTGTTGCATCTAGTCTATGGGTCTATTGTTGTGGGAGGGTGGTTGATTAACAAGCTCCCGAACACTCCTCAAGCCTTCTAGTGTCTAGTGTTAGCACTCTATCCAAAGGATTTTTTTGAGGAGTTCTATATGGTGTGAATTTTCATTGGTCTCATAAGTGGTTGTTGTTGGTTGTTGGGTTCGGCTCTAGTTCTGTGTGGTGGATCTTTTGGTTTCTTCATTTCATTCGTCATTTGAGATACTTTCCTGAGGAGTCATTTATATAGGATGCTAATTGGTTTAGCAAGGTTTTTACACACGTTGGTAGGTTCAATTATGCTTACGGGTGGTAGGTATTTTGGGATCTAGGTTCTCTCCCAATCCTCTAACCTTTGAAGAAACTACAAACTCACTTGGAGTCCCTTGTGGTGACTATGTTTAGGATGCTTTGGAATTTGCAAGTCTTCTATGCAAAAAATATTCAATACTCACCTCTTGAAAGTTTAATCTTGCATTGAAGTGTCATGAGCAAAGGAATGGTAGGTAGGGAGCGTAGTCACATAATCCATGAGAGTACTAGTAGAGTTATATCTTAGACTTAGGCCTGATATGATAGTGCTCAAGACCTTAGTAACTCTATATCACGAGAAACCAAATATTTTAAGACTTTGGCACTTTATTGGTAGGTAAAATCCTTACTCGACAAGTTTTGGCTAAAGGAGAGGGGAATAGGAATATGATAACACTCCAATTGCATGAAATTCAACTTTAAAATGTGCAAATCATGGAAAGAAAGAGTTTGATCTATAAGGTTATTACCAGTATGATCTACCTCCACCTGCTTCATCTTCTATAGTTGTTGATGAATTTGTTCTTGGTCCTCTCACTACAAGTAGGTTCCTTGCATTCCTATCTCGAATGGGTAGGCTTGTTGTTGTTGTCATGATTGTTAAGTTTTGGTCAGTAATTATGTCATGTTGGGTGGGTTTTCTATTGTTGTTGTCATGATTGTCAAGTTTTGATCACTAGTTATGTCATGTTTTGTTCAAAGTATACAACTATTGACAATTATAGGTATATATGATCCTATCTACATAGTTATTTAAGATGTTGTACCTAATAAAGGAAATCATATAAGAAATATGGTCATACAATATGACTATTTATGGTCTAATATCCCATGGGAATAATCACTTTTAATATCTCTGTAATTTTTTGTTTGAAGTTAATATAATACAATTGATGGAGATTACAAAAAAAATATAAGAATATAAGAAAAACAATATAGAAATCTAAGAAAAAATGGTCACAATTGGATAGTGTGACCATCATTTCCTACCAAATTAAGGGCTCATTTGTTAGACATTTCAAATTTTATTTATTTATTATTATCTATAAGTAGAATCAATGTAATGTATCAATCATTTTAAAATACAAAAACATAGAACTGTAATGTATCAATCATTTTAAAATACAAAAACATAGAACTAAGTAAAATATTATCCAAAATTCCACTAAATCATTACAAAAATAGATGGAGAATTCAAAAGAGGACTTTGAACATTAAGATACTAATGGAAATAAAAATATCTCCTTATTTAACTTTCAACATAATCACCTCTTTCACTTTGCCTAGTTTTCCAAAATAGTTCATGTGATACCAATAAACTAAAGAGAGATAGATACAAAGATGCACATTTTTATAGTTTGTTTAGAAGATATGATTATAATCATACAACTAGTAACTTTTTTTCTACGAAAAAAATCATTGTATTTGTTATTTCAAAAGTGAATAAAAATATACATTTTCGAGACTCAAACATTCTTTGTAAACTTAGGAGATGTCTTTTAACCTACCTTGTAGCAACATATTGCAGTGTTCTTAGTGTTCCTAATATTTCAATATACTATGATTAAAAAATTTCTAATATAAGAAACTCAATTCGCCTGCATCAACCCATCTCACTATTCATACGGGTGATAAAGATAATTTTGGCGAGATCATTTTGCCCCTAAATTCTAGGTAGACTAAATCATTCTTGCAAATAAACTTGTTGACAGTGAGAGAGAGTCGACTTTAGTATTGAACTCTCTAAATATGTGTGAGAAAGAGATAAAATCAACCTCTTTCCTCCTTAAATTTTCCTTGATGTAACAACTAGATTATTTAGACTAACTCCAACTGTGTGTTCCATCTTAATAAATCCCTCTATGGCCTTAAGCAAGATCCTCTAGCTGGATATTAAAAGATGGATCAATTTCTTCTTGACTTTGGATTTTGCAAGAATAAATTTGTATGAAACAACCTCTCGGATTTATTTAGAGTGAATCCAACCTTGTATTTGTTATTTTTTCTAATCTAATTAACTTAACTAGGATCTTTATCTTAAAGAATAGCAAGTACAACAAGATACACAAGACACAAATATTTTCATCAGGGAAACCATAAAGGAGAAAACCCTGCAAACTTCCTTAGAATAGTTCTGTCACTGAGACAATACCAAAAGATGAAAAAACCGAATAAGAGGAATCCTTCTGCAGCTATCTCTCTCTCCTCATTATCCTTCTCTCTCTCCTCGTGCGAACTTTAGTGAGTGTGAGTGTGTATAAATTAAGAAGGGTGCCTCCCTATTTATACCCTTCAAGTGACTAACCTCCCAACTTGACTGGGTTGACCTCTAACCCTAACATGGACGAATTATCCTAGAGATACTCTGAAAGCACTTTACATTATATTATACTAGGGACTATTTCCCTGACTTACAAGAGAGGTTGTACCTCAAGGTCCATACATAATAATGACATCTTGAAAGGAGGGAAACACATCTCCGATGAGGGTACAACAACATACAATGATTATATACATCAGAAGTTCTTCCGAAGTTGCAAATATAACAACACTTCCTCTTAACTAGGAAGGTATTCTCTCTCGCCACAATCATAAACACATCTGGTCAAGTCATCATCATAACTTCTGCCATAGTCCTCATCCTGTTGATCATCGAATATTAATATCTGTCATTGAAAGTTTCTACATAGCTATCCTTGTTTCATATTGGATGTAGAACGAGTCCTAATATATGTATTCATCATATCCATGGGTAAGCCATCGCGTAGGTACAAACCGAGACCATTCATTACATTGCAAATGCAATCACGTATGTCTACTACCGTCATATGCTATATGCTTTGAAAATCAGTCCTATACAATATTATCATAAAAAATTTCATGGCTTTGCATTGTCAAATGAAGAATCTTCAAAATGATCTCAGAATTATCAATACACGTTCCGTGCTCGCTTGAACAAAACATGTAAGTGTCAAAAGGTTTGTATGGGCATCTCTTGATAACCCTAGCTAACTCCCTCACAGAGTTAAGCCCAATACAACTAACATCAAACAAACTGCTCAACCCACTATTTGGGTAAGGATAGTGCGCTCGGGCATACAAAATATTTAGACATTAGTTTAAAATCACTAGCCATTAGCCATGCCAGTTATACATTATAAGACCTAGAGGAGAGAGAAAATTATGTACAGGGAAATCTCACATCAACAACAGGCATAACTAGGTTACAGTAGGACCTATAAATTTAAATTTCAATTAATACGGAACCTTTATAAATGTGAGAGAAAAATATTGACTTACGAATTTATTATAATGACTTATGTTATGATTATTTTTAGAACTTCTATGATTATTTTTACTTTATATTTAATATTAATGGAATTCATATAAGCAAAGAAAAATGATAGGACATGGGATAATTTGATATAATAAGTCTGTCATTTAATATATCCTCATATAGCCTGAGTATTGTGATGAGTTTCAGGCCACGTTGTGAGTATTGTAGTTCATAGTTCAGTTTCAAATTTCTGTTTTTCTTATTCTAATTGTAAGATTTCAGCTTGGCCTTCTGGATTCTTATTCTTGTTGTAAGGTATAAGCTTGGCCTTCTTGAATAACATTGACAAAGAAAGACTGCTCCTGTTCCTTCATCTCTTTTTTTGTTCTTGTTTTTCAACAATAAATACCTCTTCTCCCCCAAATGCTTCTTTGGCTGCACCATCTTCTCCACCATCCTCTGGTCCATTAAATGCTTCTTTGGTTGCACCGGCTTCTACTCCTCCATCGGGTCGTGGCTCTTATTGACACAATAGATAAAGAAAGTGTCGATCTAGATAATATTATTAGTCATATAACTCAAATTTTGAAACTCATCGAGGTAACATTAATGCTCATGTTTGAATTCTATCCTCAACCTCAATTATTGCATATTTTATTAGTGTTACCACAAGGAGATCTTGTCGCCTCACCTCAATATTTAACAGGAAATTGTTAAGAAGAGTCCAACAAGCATCGTGATTAAAATAATCAGGTACATTTGCATTGCCATAAACCATTATGGCCTGCCAATGAGGAAAATAACAATCAAGGGCTCATCAATCGACTCAAACGGTACAAGGAGCATCCGAGGAACAACATCATGTTTGGAAATGACGTGACAAAATTTTCTTGTCTAGTTTTCACAACCAACTGGTTCAACAATTCCTACATCCCCCACTAAAGGACATCCAAATGCTATACAAAAAGGAGAGATTTTCCTCAACCTATTTTCCAATACCCATAGTGTGGCCAAGGTTGCAATTTCCCCTCCTAAGGAATGAGCCACAAATTACACATGTTTGATTGTGGAATGCATCAACACAGTGTTAAAATAAGTGAGTAGGTATTGCCTCTTTTTATGAATCTAAGATCATGTTGTACTGAAAGATAAATTAGTTTACATTTGCTTGGAAATCTATATTCTTCATAATATGGAATCGTTCAAGAAAAGGAAATGGAACTCTGGTAATCAATGCAATGAATCTATTTAAGTCTAACTCCACCCATGTTTTAGCAATTTTGTATACTCGATAGTTTTAGATTCAAAACCTAAAAAATGAGAAGAATCAGACAACTCCCTCTTCTAACTCCTTCTTTTGTCATTGATTAATATAAATTTGAATTGTCTTCGAATTCAAAGCAGGTGGAATCCTGGGCACAATAACAGTCAAAACCCTATCTAGACATGAAGCAGAGATTCCCTCAACATTGGCATCACTGGGAAGCACAAATTTCCTCGCGAATTTAGGGCTTATCTTGGTTTCCATTCGCACATACTTATAGCATTCCTAATCCTTGACCCCTTTGCGGTTCCTCTTTCCTCCATGGCATTTTATCACCAACAACTTCTTCTCCTCCACATACACCTTTAAAATATAAAAAAAAACTCGTTCTGTCATTACACATAAATCCTACTTGATGTTTGAATTATTGTTCCATTGGTCTACATGTAATGAGTGCAATTGAATTGTATAATTAAGCAGTGGAATGGAATGAAAAATGTACACTGAACAAGACAAATTTCATAGGAAACTGATAAGAATTGCTTAATAAAATTACAATATTATCAGTTTCTTTGAAATTTGTCTTGGTCAATGTATATTTTTTATTCCATTCCACTATACAATTATACAATTCAATTGCACTCATTGCATGTAGATCAGTGGCACAATAATTCAAACATGGTATGAGAGCCTATTCAAGAAAGAAACAAGTCTGTCCAATCTCCATTGTACACCAGAAGCAACTAGGTTTCCACATAATTCCTGCAAAGTGTGCATTCCTAACTTTGGATTTTTTCAAAGAAGTCTCTACAGGCATGAAGGACCCTAAGAAAGTGTACATGTCGAGATGGAAGGCTTGATTGAGACATGATTGCGAATTGGTTCGTTTTGTAGGTACAACTTCATATGGATCCGAGATTATCAATTCCTCTTCTTAGTCCATTCACAAGATATTCAGAATGAAAATTGAAGATGATTTCATCTCCAAAGAGGCAAGGTCTCTATTAGGTATCTATTGAACTTAGTAAATATTCTCATGAAGATGAGTGTCACGTCCCCTCTCATCCAAGAGGACGCGACTATGACACTGTTGCTATCATTTAGATGAGGATCTAAGCCTCGTGAACATAAACAATAATAAAAATGAATTGAACATAAAACATACACAGACACATAACAAATCAATTTATACAGTGGAATCAATTCATCCATTCAAATATTCAACACGTTCAACGTAATTCATAAAACAAATACAGTTGGAGAGGTAAATACACAAGAAACTTATCTTGAAGAGAAGATGGCCCACAACTAAATATGTCGCTACAATGTTCCACCTAACCATAGGCCAATGTACTCATTAATCTCTCATCAATACTACCACCCCTGAGCTGGGCATGATTTCCACAAGGAACTAGGGAACAACAGGCTTACACACATCAAGACCATACACCCATAGTCAAGCCAACACATAGTTGGGTTTCACAAACTATCCAGCCAAGCCAGTACACAACTAGGTTTCATAGGATACTAAGGCAACACGTCAATAACATATGGGTTCCTTAGACTTACCCAGCCAAGCAAACCCTTACATCAAAACACAGCCAACCAATTAACATTGAACAGATGGGTTCCGTAGACTTACCCAACTAAGGAAACCTCCTAATCAAACACAGTCAACCATCTAACTGATGGGTTTTCTCAGAATGCTAAGGAAACAACCAATGACATGGCTTCCTTGGACATACTCAACCAAGCCCACAATCACATTCAACACAGTTAGCCATCTAATAGATGGGTTCCCTGGACTTACTAAGCCAAGGAAACTCTATGATGCACCTCACAGCAAAATGAGAAACAAAAGCAGAAATGGAAATTAAGGGAAACCACCTTGAGTGAGCAATACGATTCTAGGGAATGTTCAATGGCTTTACTGATGCAAAACAACCTCTACAAACCATTAGGTCATGGATCTATTCTCCCATCCATTGGGCATTACCAAAAATGGATTTGCAACAAAAAACATCCCAATAAAATGGGGGAAAACACCTTGTGAGATAAATATGTTGGAGACATTTACCATCATACACACTCTTTCGGTCAAATTGGCCTAGTTAAACCACTATACTAAGTTTAATTGACATCATTGGAGCATTAATTGCCATCATCCAGTCACACCCACGCCTACCTATAGTCAAGGAGGCTAACTTAGCCTTCTCCTATAGTCAAGGAGGCTAACTGGAGCACTCCAGGGGTGATCTGTGTGACATTAATGCACCTAATTGCTAACTAGTGGTTACAATTAGTTACAGTCAGTTAAGGCGCCTCCATTCATTAAATATATTATTTAATGATTATTTATTATTATTTAATGAACTGGAGTCAACAAGGCATCTCCACCAACTTCTGATGGTCAGTTCAGCTTCAGTTAACCTCATTAGGGTTCATTGGAGTCATGCAGTACTAGCACTTGATGGTTGGTTTACTATGACATGTGTTTGATCTCCTTCAGTTGAGATTAAGTCATTTATTGCACTTTGACTTCAGTTAGGGTTTGGTGAGTCAATTAGGGTTTTGGTCAAGTGGTTAATTGAGTGAGATTGCATGGCAAAGATTCAGTTAAGCTCGAATCACTCATTGAATTCGAATTGTCCCTTAGGTATTCGAATGCTTAATGGAGTTAAGCTATTGCTATGCATGGAAATTGTAACCCTTTATTGTTTATAAAATATACAGAGAGGAAACCTATTTGGTATTCCAATTATTTCCAATTCATGAGTATTTGTTAATTATTCTTTGATGATTTTGATTCCTAGTTCCTAGATCATGTGCAAGAATTAATATGGTATTAGAGCATATGGCGAGACAAAGAACAATTTCTCAAAAACAAGATTTTTGACAGATTTCTCCATAAGAAGTGAGCAATAGCTCAAAAATCCAGCACTGCACCAGAAGCCAAGGCTTACCACTCAATATTCCAAGTAAAGAACTTGTTGATCAAGCTTGCTTGATTGACTATGCTGGGTGTGATGAAAGCCTATAATGTGCAGGTTGTCTGACCTTACCATGCCTTTTTTGTTTTGATTTGCAGGTTTTAACAGGTACAACTTTGAATGGACTCATCAATTCCTCTTCTCACCCCATTCACAAGCTATTCGGAATGGAAGTTGAAGATGATTGCATCTCTGAAGAGACGAGGTCTCTATGATTTGTCTATTGGACTTGGAAAAGAGTCTTATGAGAATGAGAATGACTGGCTAAATGACAGTGACAGATCTTTTGGAGCAATATGTATGGTCCTTTCTCCTAGCTTGTACTACCTTATTGATTCTGCTGAATACCCAAAGAATTTCTGGCCAATATTGGACAGAACCTTTGGCAAGCACAATGAGGATCATAATAGTAATTTGGAGATTACAGCCAGCCCCACAAGAGTTCTTCACTCAAAACTCATAGCCTCTACTCTCTCTGATGAAGTTGTTCAAGATGAAGATGAAGCAGAATCTTCTACACATTCAATTCGAATTGAAGAAAGTCTCCATGAAGTGACTCCTTCTCCTGATGCTCCAGAAGTTCATGAGATCTCTGATGTCTCATCTTCTGATATTTCTGAAACAGAAGAAGACATTCGAATCTCTAATATTGAAGAAAAACTCTGCTGCACTTCCATGCAAACATTCACCGGTAATTTTCCTTTGAATTCTGTGCAAAATTTACCAATAATTGCTTCCGAAAGTGAAGATAAATTTGATTTTTCTCCCTCTAATGTTGCTGCTGGTGTGCAAATATGTAAAAATTTGGATATTTTGGAAGAAATATCAGATTATAAGAGTGACACATTCGCTCCCCATGATCTAGATCTTCCAGCAAAATCCTGCAGGATTGCATGCACCAAAATTCAGAATTTTGAAGAAGAAGAAAACTGTGCATCTACCGTCTCGGTTGACCATAATTTTGGATCTGATATGAACCTTATTGGATCTGATATAATATTATTTGGATATGATCTGATATTTCTTGGTTCAAAATATCAGGTTCATAAACCTTCAGTACTGCTTGTATTTTTTCTCATCAACGGTGTGAAGAAACAAGTACCGCAAGTCTCCTTCGAAACTGCTGCTGGGGATTTGATTTCACTTCACAGTTTTGGATCTGTTGTGAACTTATTTAGATCTGATTTACATTTTGATCTGATATTATTTCATTCATATTTTAAAATTCAAGAGCTTTAATCCATGCTTGTAGCTGCTCTCACCAATTCCGGTGTGAAAATTCAAGTACCGCAGTTCTTCTTCAATTTTGTTGCTGAGGATTTGGTGTTAGTTTCCTCTTATGAGGTTTCTGATATTTTATTTTGTGAATCATTAGATATTTATGAATCTATATCAGATTATGGAGCTCAAGCATTCTCTCTCCAGAGTCTCAGGGATTCTCTACCTTTGGTCACAAGCTCATCTCCTCACAGAACTAGTAAAGAGGAAGACATTCTGCATCCGCTTGGACACTTGCTCCTAAGATTTGGGGCTGATTTTACCACTCATGGTTTTCTGTTCAAGGCTGCAGCATATCAGTTTCTTGAGTGTTCTACACATGGTTTGAATCCTCAAGAACCTTTTCTCTCTCTTCAGATGATTTCAGTTGCTCTACATGGGTCCAGTTTTCACCGTGCAACTGCTTATATTTCTGATTCAGTTGAGTGCATTGTTCTTCTTCCAAAGTGGAAGATTCCTCCAGACATATTCATTTAGTTTGGATTCAGAGGTTCACATGCACAGTCTCAGGATGTTGCTGCATAGAAGAACCAATTCTTGATTTACTACTTAGTTTGAAGGGGGGTATTTTTTCCCATGAGGTTTTCCCCGTTTCCTTGGTTATATTAAGCAGTTACTTTATTGTACAGGGTGACCTATGGCCTTTGTTTCCAGGGCCCTATCATTTTATGCATCTATGTTTTCTAACTCTTCCTGAGTATAGATTAAGGGGGGGTGTTGGAGACATTTACCATCATACACACTCTTTCGGTCAAATTGGTCTAGTTAAACCACTATCCTAAGTTTACTTGACATCATTGGAGCATTAATTGCCATCATCCAGTCACACCCAAGTCTACCTATAGTCAAGGAGGCTAACTTAGCCTTCTCCTACAGTCAAGGAGGCTAACTGGAGCACTCCAGGGGTGATCTGTGTGACATTAATGCACCTAATTGCTAACTGGTGGTTACAATCAGTTCAACCAGTCAGTTAAGGTGCCTCCATTCATTAAATGTATTATTTAATGATTATTTATTATTATTTAATGAACTGGAGTCAACAAGGCATCTCCACCAACTTCTGATGGTCAGTTCAGCTTCAGTTAACCTCATCAGGGTTCATTGGAGTCATGCAGTACTAGCACTTGATGGTTGGTTTGCTATGACATGTGTTTGATCTCCTTCAGTTGAGATTAAGTCATTTATTGCACTCCGAATTCAGTTAGGGTTTGGTGAGTCAATTAGGGTTTTGGTTAAGTGGTTAACTGAGTGAGATTGCATGGCAAAGAGTCAGTTAAGCTAGACTCACTCATTGAATTTGAATTGTCCCTTAGGTATTTGAATTCTTCATGGAGTTAAGCTATTGCTATGCATGGAAATTGTAACCATTTATTGTTTATAAAATATACAGAGAGGAAACCTATTTGGTATTCCAATTATTTCCAATTCATGAGTATTTGTTAATTATTCTTTGATGATTTTGACTCCTAGTTCCTAGATCATGTGCAAGAATTAATAAAATACGTTTTCACCAAACATTTATGGGCATTGTAGGAGCTGAAATGACCTCCATACACACCCAAATCATGGGTCTCCTTTGCTAATTCACTGAACAACACAAAAACAGGTTTCCCAGCTTGGAGAAATTAGGGAAATGCAAAAAAATGTGAGGGAATCTCCCAACTTGCTCACAGGGAAAAAACGACCTCCTAAAACCCCAAAATCGTGGCCCCTTTCTTCCCATTCCCCCAACAACACAAAAAATGAATTCTGGGCATGGAGAAATGAAGAAACGTCAACAAAATTGTGAGAGAGCTCGAGCTCAACAAGCTTCAGCTATGTGAGAGAGCTTCCATGTGAATGAGAATGGGTGAGGAATGAAAGATATGTTTGAATAATGGGATGGGGATGCATTCACAAGAATTTACTTTCCCCACAAGTGAAAAACACATTTTCCAAAAATGGGTGGTCTCCACAATTTTAATTTGACCTCCATACCTTTCCCATCCCCATGCATTAACTTCCCCAACCAATTTCTAAATGACTGGGCACAAAATACAAAATGGGTAGTTGACAGCTATATGGGTTTTCCCTATTGGCTCAAAGGTTTGAATGCCCCCCCGCCCTTATTCCTTGTGAAATCATGCCCCCATCTCATAACGTTGCGGTGCATAGCTAGTTGTGGTATTTTTATTAATTTGCATTTTCCATGATGTCTCAAAATATATTGTGCCTAGCTAGCACATAAACCATCGGCATCGATTTTAATCGTCGATACATAAAACGCTAAATCCATGGTGGGGCCTTTTCCTTTAGATCCACACGACGATTTATTAACACTATTTACATCATGTATAATTCAATACCATGGGTTCGAAACCAGGGCACGTATTCCCCTCCCCCTTAGGGTCAAAACTGGGGTGTTACAATGAGAATGATTGTATAAATGATGCTGATAGATCTTTTGGAACAATATGTCTGGCATTTTCTCCAAGCTTTTTCTACCTTACTGATTATGTTGTATACCCAAAGGATCTCTACATAGAACTGGATAGAATATTTGGCAAGTACAATGAGGATCATTCTATTAATTTGGAAAGCACACCCAACAACACAAGAGTTCTTCCTAAAAAATTCTTGGCATATATTCTCTCTAATGAAGTTGTTCAAGATGAAGAAGAAGCAGAATCTTCAGCATAGTCAATTCGAATTGAAGAAAGTCTCCTTGGAGTGACTTCTTCTCCTGCTGCTCCGGAAGTTTATGAGATCTCTGATATCTCATCTTCTGATATCTATGATCCAAAAGAAGACATTCGAATCTTTGTTATTGAATAAAAACTCTCCTTCCATTCTATGCAAACATTATCCAGTGATTCTTATATTTTAAATTATGTGCATAGTTTACCAGTGATTGCTTCAGAAAATGAAGAGGAATTTGTTTTCTCTATCTATAATGTTGTTGTTGGTATGCAGAAAAAGTAATAATTCAGATATTTTGGAAATAATATCATATTTTAGGAGTGGTCCATTCACTCTCATTGATATAGATCTTCCATTAAATTCCTACATGATTGCATGCACCAATACAAGGAGTTTCGAAGAAGGAGAAAATTGTGCATTTACCATCTTGGTGGAGCACTTGGATTTGTTCCACACTCTTGGATATGATATGACCTTATTTTGTTCAATTTTTAAGTTTCAAGATCCTCCATTAATACTTGTAGCTATTGTCATCAATTTTGGTGTGAAAAATCAAGTACCAAAAGTCTCTTTCAAGATTGTTGTTGTTCATTTGATGTCAGCTTTATCTTATGAGTTTGCTGATTTTATATTTTATGGATCATTGGTTATTTTTGAAGTGATATCACATTATGGAGCTCAAGAATTCACTTTCCATAGTATCAGGGCTTCTCTACCTTCCTACTTGATCATATGCTCATCTCCTCACAGAACTAGTAAAGATGAAGACATTTTGCATTCACTTGGACACTTGCTCCTAACGCTTGGAGCTTATTTTACCTCACATGGTTTGATGTTCAAGGCTACACTATATCAGTTTCTTGGGTTTCCCTCACATTGTTTGATTTCTCAAGAATTTTTTCTCTCTCACCAGTTGATTCAGTTGCTCTACATGGGTCCAATTTTCATCTAGCAACCGTCTATATTTCGAATTTAGTTGAGCATATTCTTCTTTTTCTGAAGAGGAAAATTCCACCATACATAATCATTTAATTTGGATTCAAAGGTCCACATGCATAGATTCAGGATACTGCTGCACAAAAGAACCAGATTATTGCTTTACTGCTTCAAATTGCAACAAATATTTTTGCAAGTCTTTAGCTTGTTTTCCTGTTCCTTCTTATTTTGAGAGGGGGTTTTTCCCATGAGGTTTTCCCTTATTTCCTCGGTTTATTAAGCAACTTTTAATTATTTTTTATTGTAATGGGTGACTTTTGGCCTTGTTTCCAAGGCCCACAGTTGTCCAAGTTAGGATTAAGGGGGGATGTTAGGATTTATAATCCTCCCTTGTCCATACTTAGTCTATTATATTATATTTTCCTAACTTAGGAGTCATATTTGGTTCCATTGGGTCCTCCAGTGTCATTGGGTCCACTAGTGTCTTTGGATCCATTGATACAAACCGATAGAGTGTGGGGAACACATAGAGTAGTTAACTGACACTTGTTGCATGTGCATGCATCAGTTAATCTGACTCTGAGACCAATCCCTATAATTTAGGAGCCACTGGGAGTGCCACCACCAACCTCCTTCAGTTATTGGTAGTTGGTACCTAGTTAAGTTAAGTTATGCTCCAATTACATTCAGTTAGATCTCCTCTAGTTCAGTTAGCGCCAGTCTTGCATGGATGTGTTAGTTTTTCAACATTTAAGCTAGCATTATGATAAGATATTTTCACTGAGAGAATAACAAGCACAGCAATCACATAAGCACATCACAAGAGACAAGAGACACAAAGATTTTTAGGAGGGGAAACCATAAATGGAGAAAACCCCTCAACTTCCTCTAAGATAGTATCACCACAAGATGTGATCCCAAAATAGTAAGATGACCTCCCAACACAACAGTAGCCTTCTGTCTTCTGTCAAGCCAAAGTATTTCCTTCTCCAAAGGTGCGCCACACTTGAGAGAGCAAGTGATGTAATTTACAAGTGATAAATAGAGAGACTCTCACTCTCTATTTATATTCTTCTGTTGACTTGAACTGCACTCAACCATTTAGGCTTAACTTACAATTACTTACTCGAACCTACACCTTAATTAGTGTATAATAACCCAAGTGCCCCGAAACTGTGGGGACTTACCTAATGACTTGACAAGACTTGTTTACATTAATAATCCTCCCGATCGGAACATCGGGGTAAGACAATATGACTCAAATACATAATAGAAACATCCCGGAATAAACATCGGGTTACAATATATAAAATACATATAAGAATACATTCTGAAGTTACATATACATCAACACTCCCTCTTAACTAGGAAGGTATTCTTTCGACACAATTTTCAGCACTGGTCTTCTTCTCTGTATCACTGGATCATGTTCATCTTCAAGTAATCTCTGTCATCAAGTCTTATTCGTCTTCAAGTCATCTTCATCTTCAATTCATCTGGATCTGGATCATCTCTGGATCTGGATCATCATCACTGAATCTAGATCATCACTCGATCTGGATCATCATCACTGAATCTAGATCATCACTCGATCTGGATCATCATCACTGGACTGGATCTGGATCATCATCACTGGACTGGATCTGGATCATCACTCGATCTGGATCACTACTGCTGGATCTGGATCATCACTCAATCTGGATCTCTCGGAGTCATCATAACTGGATCTAGATCATAGCTCGATCTGGATCTCCACTGGTCATCATCATGTGTGTACTATCTCGTCATAGGAATTTCTACAGAGCTAGCCCTTTTTCATGCTGGTTGTGGGCCTACACCCATCTAGGTCTTCGCCCAGCACTTACATCTGACCTCCTCGTCAGAAAGGCACACCCAGCACTCACATCTGATCATGTAGTAAACTACAATCACATCAGAAAGGCCCAGCACTCACATTCACCAGCATGATAGGACACCTCAAATATCATCTGTGAAATGGCTCTGCACTTATATCTGACCTACTCGTCAGAAGGGCACAATCCCATCCAGGCTGGAGCCACCTCCGCGACAATGATGGAAGACTCTCACCCACAATGAGGAGAGATTTCTGCACTTACATCTGACCTACTCGTCAGAAGGGCACAATCCCATCCAGGCAGGAGCCACCTCCGCGACAATTATGGAAGACTCTCACCCACAATGAGGAGAGATTTCTGCACTTACATCTGACCTACTCGTCAGAAGGGAACAATCCCATCCAGG
Source organism: Pseudotsuga menziesii (assembly GCA_001517045.1). Classification (NCBI taxonomy): domain Eukaryota; kingdom Viridiplantae; phylum Streptophyta; class Pinopsida; order Pinales; family Pinaceae; genus Pseudotsuga; species Pseudotsuga menziesii. The sequence goes on from LPNX010183603.1 coordinate 71,261, forward strand.
CAGGAGCCACCTCCGCCACAATGATGGAAGACTCTCACCCAAAATGAGGAGATATTTCTGCACTTACATCTGACCTACTCGTCAGAAGGGCACAATCCCATCCAGGTAGGAGCCACCTCAGCCACAATGATGGAAGACTCTCACCCACAATGAGGAGAGATTTCTGCACTTACATCTGACATGGAAGGAACTAAATCCTTTAGCCATGAACAGAATGGCACTGCCCTTACATCTTACCTGCTCGTCAGAATGGCACAATCCCATCCACGCAGGAGCCACCTCTGCCACAATGATGGAAGACTCTCACCCACAATGAGGAGAGATTTCTGCACTTACATCTGACATGGAAGGAACTAAATCCTTTAGCCATGAACAGAATGGCACTGCCCTTACATCTTACCTGCTCGTCAGAATGGCACAATCCCATCCACGCAGGAGCCACCTCTGCCACAATGATGGAAGACTCTCACCCACAATGAGGAGAGATTTCTGCACTTACATCTGACATGGAAGGAACTAAATCCTTTAGCCATGAACAGAATGGCACTGCCCTTACATCTTACCTGCTCGTCAGAATGGCACAATCCCATCCACGCAGGAGCCACCTCTGCCACAATGATGGAAGACTCTCACCCACAATGAGGAGAGATTTCTGCACTTACATCTGACATGGAAGGAACTAAATCCTTTAGCCATGAACAGAATGGCACTGCCCTTACATCTTACCTGCTCGTCAGAATGGCACAATCCCATCCACGCAGGAGCCACCTCTGCCACAATGATGGAAGACTCTCACCCACAATGAGGAGAGATTTCTGCACTTACATCTGACATGGAAGGAACTAAATCCTTTAGCCATGAACAGAATGGCACTGCCCTTACATCTGTCCTACTCGACAGAATGGCACTCAATCTCAGCACTCATATTAGTCATGGAAGGAACCAATCCTCTCACCATGACAGAATGGCTCAGCCCTTACATCTGACCTGCTCGTCAGAATGGCTGTGGAACATTAGCACTCATATCTGACATGGAAGGAACTGAATCCTCTCACCATGACAGAATGGCTCAGCCCTTACATCTGACCTGCTCGTCAGAATGGCTATGGGACTCATCACTATCTATTCCTCCGTCGCAACATAGAGGAGCTTCACTGCTCCTCTCTGCACCATATGCCGGATATAGTGATACTTGATCTCGATATGCTTCGACTTGTCATGGAACACTGGATTCTATGACAACTTCACACAACTCTGGTTGTCACAGTTTACACAAGTAGCATCTAACTGGAGATCAAATATATCAGACAGTAGCTTCCGCAGCCATACTGTCTCACAACTAGATGAATAAGCTGTGACATACTCTACTTCAGCTGTACTCAGTGCCACATAGGATTGCTTCCTACTAAACCAAGAGATCACACCTGATCCCATACTGAAGCAACATCCCGAAGTACTCTTCCTGTCGATGGCACTGCCTACCCAATCTGAATCAACATAACCCTCCAGGTTAATCTTCTGATTCGCATCATACTTGAGCCCATAATCAATTGTACCCCTGCATGCTTTGTAACCATCAGGTGAACATGTCTCAATGTGTTCGCAGCAAAGCAAATATCTGGTCTCAGGTACATCAAGGACCCAATCATCTGACGATACATCGTAGCATCAACCATCTCTGATGAAGCATCACTCAATAGCTTCATGTTCGATGCCATAGGTGTGGTCATGCAGTCCATCATCCTGAACCTCTTCAGGATCTCTACTGCATACTTCCCTCGTCCAAGGAATATTCCATCTGTACTCTGCAACACCTCCATACCTAGAACAATAGTGCATCGACACATGACAGGAGCATCACTGGTCTTCCACGTTCAACCTTGGATCAAAGGTTGGAATCCACTTTACTCTCAGTAAAGCCTAGAATCATCAGTAATCTGCCCATCCTGTCGTACCATGTCGAACCTCAGGATCTTCTGCAATCACTCCCTCTGTCTTCCGTACTCTATGCACTGAAACATTCTGTACTGGAGCGACAAGTGGTATCCATCTAGGATCACTGGATACTAAGATCCTCTATCTTGAACTTCTTCAACAGTTCATCTTGCACCCATCTGTGAGCTTGTCATCCTCTATCAACCTTGTAGCAAAGGTTAAGATATTCATCAAGCTCATCATGTATGTGTTATCCCATGATGTTTCCATCTACTGCATGATGGAACTATGAACTTTTCTTCAGGTCTCGATATTGCGCTCTGACATCATTCTTCTAGAACTGGTCTTCCCTTTCTTCTTGGTGGCTGGAAGGTTATACATCAATGATGTCACTGCACTCGTCATATTATTCTTCAATTTTAAATGTCGTCACTTGCTCTTCGAAACAAGTCTTCATTCTTCTTTGCTTGTAGGCGATTATGTATGCGGTCTTTCCTACAAGTCAAATGCAATTGTATGGTTAGAAAAATTTCATAAGGAATATTTATATTGGCAAACACTTATGCATAAATATATGATCATGCAACTACTTTAGCCAATACAACATTCATCCATATCTCACTGAAACTTTCTAGATGCCTTCCATCCCTACCAGGACAACATTGAGATTGTGCACTAATCCAATATGTCAGCAAAGAGGTTTCATTCTAGATAAGTAGCAATGGAGAATTTGTATAGCACCATGAGCTACTAACCCATCCCATGCAATTTAGTAGTATACTGTCATTAATGCAAACATCCTATCATGCATAATACAATAACTGAATATAAACAAATGCATAACAAAGAAATATCATGAAATGAAAATTGAATACTTATCTTTATTTATTTCGAGGGTAGACTCCTTCTTGAGCCTTCAGCTTCATCGTCTTCTTCATTCATAATAGCATCGTTTCTTATCCAAATGCTAGGATGGATAAGAAGTTCTTCAAGAGTTCAGATCTTCATATTCCTCATCGCTTGAGGGATCTTCTTTGGAAGGTGAAAGCTTGATCTTCAATTGCTCCCATCTTCTCTTCTCTTCTTATGATTCGAGCTTCTTCTTCTTCACGGAGTCTGCTAAAAGTAATCACTTCCTTCTGGAACACATTCCTTGAATGAATGAATTCCATGATCCTGGGAGGCCATTCAAGGTGGCCATCATCACTTCTGCATTCTTCACCTTTTTCAATTGGTTTCTTTAGGTCATATTCTGATTTTGTTCTTCCCTTCAAATAGCTTGAAATTCTGGAAGACCTTCAACAGCTTTGCTTGCAATAGGTAGTGATCTGTAATGCACATGTGCAAGCCTTCTAT
>LPNX010183603.1:74777-144628 GCA_001517045.1 Pseudotsuga menziesii
CGTGTCCCGGAGTTCGCTGATCTAGGGTTTGTCACAGAAACCCTAATTTTCAAAACTTGGAATCTTTCAGATATGATTGGATGAACAGATAGATCCCTTCAAATGGAGCTGTCCAATGTACTCCTTTTCTAAAAACAGTGGAGGGAAACTCCCGGAACAGGAAGCCCTAATTTTCTGATTTCTTCTGCAGAAATGCCTGTTACTGTTTCTATGATATCTCTGAAATTAATGCTCCTCTATGTCTGAAATTTATCACTAAGGTAACCTCGCATGTTCCTGATCCAACACCATAGGTTTCATCAGCATTGGTTTCACCATTTGGGATTTATGATCCTTTTCCCAAGGTGACCTGTTACAGGACTGTTCAGAACAGTGAGGTTGTATGGCATGCCACGTGTCACTGGTTCATCTTCTAATTCTGAACTTCGGACCACAGAAATTAAAGTCCGTGATATTTCTGGGAAATATTCAATAATTCCATTTGGACCTCTGTAGCCCAAGATATTGCAGATCTCCCCAGGTGTCCTGTTTATGGATGATTTCTGGAAGAGGCTAGAACCCTAACTTGGAGAGATCATATCGCCTAGAATATAGCGAATCAGAGGCTGACCTTTGGACACAGTGTTCATCAGGATTTTATCTTCGGCCCCTACAATTTTCCAATTTTGAGACTTCACCAATATCGGAATATAGCGACTGTACCAAAACTTAGCAGTTTTAGTATTTAGGGTTTCTCCTAGCTCAAGGTCAAACTAGGGTTTGACTTTCCCAGAGATTTACCCAGCCAAATTTCTTGATCCAGGTCTCTAAAATTCGGTTTTGATGAGGACAACAATCCTATGCGGGTCTCACTCAAAAATTCCTCTTCTGTAGAAAGCCCTAATTTCCACATCGAAACTGAAAATGCTTAAAATTGAATTCTGCGTCGACAGAAAGATGCACCCTTCAATGGAGAGTCATCCTAGCATACTTTTGCTGAAAATATGTGGAGGAAGATCCAAAAAATAGGAAGCCCTAGTTCCTGTAGCTACACAATGTCTTCTTCTCAGGTTAGCTCTGATACCATGTTAGTTTTTCAACATTTAAGCTAGCATTATGATAAGATATTTTCACTCAGAGAATAACAAGCACAGCAATCACATAAGCACATCACAAGAGACAAGAGACACAAAGATTTTTAGGAGGGGAAACCATAAATGGAGAAAACCCCTCAACTTCCTCTACGATAGTATCACCACAAGATGTGATCCCAAAACAGTAAGATGACCTCCCAACACAACAGTAGCCTTCTGTCTTCTGTCAAGCCAAAGTATTTCCTTCTCCAAAGGTGCGCCACACTTGAGAGAGCAAGTGATGTAATTTACAAGTGATAAATAGAGAGACTCTCACTCTCTATTTATATTCTTCCGTTGACTTGAAGTGCACTCAACCATGTAGGCTTAACTTACAATTACTTACTCGAGCCTACACCTTAATTAGTGTATAATAACCCAAGTGCCCCGAAACTGTGGGGACTTACCTAATGACTTGACAAGACTTGTTTACATTAATAATCCTCCCGATCGGAACATCGGGGTAAGACAATATGACTCAAATACATAATAGAAACATCCCGGAATAAACATCGGGTTACAATATATAAAATACATATAAGAATACATTCTGAAGTTACATATACATCAACAGGATGCATGGGAAAGTGGCGCCTTTGTTCATCTACCACAACAATTTAACTGGTTTAACTAGTTTAACTGATTGAGACACTGAATTATACATATGGAGTTAGACTAGTGGCTCCCATGCAATGATTTAGACACTCCTAGTTACCAATAAGTCAGGATTGAGTTGGTAGATTCGAATCTTATCCACATGATTCGAATTATCCTTTATGTAGCATTGTTGTATACTATTGGGTTGAATGAAGATAATACTATAATTTTAATGAGCAATACTTATCAGTTTTCTGTGAAATTTGTCTTCTTCAATGTATATTTTTCATTCCATTCCACCACACAATATTACAATTCAGTTGCAACCATTTCCTATAGATTAATGGCACAATAATTCAAACACTTGAAAAATCAAACTCATTAGAGATAATTTCAATTCTTGGTCACTTACCTGGATATCAGACTTGGTTAGACTAGGAACGTCAGTGTAGAACACATACTCCTTGGGTGTTTCTTTGATGTACACTGCCAGAGGTTCCATGCCCATGTTCTCATCTTGTTGGTGGTCATATGATCGCACAAATGAGTTTACAATCCTCTCAAGCTCTTCCAGGAAGTGCAATAGTTTATCCATGGCCAAAGTGTGATCTAAGTGCCCAAAGCATGAGGATACTGCTCTATGTTGTGATCAAGTTTATCCAATTGAATGATCTATAGAAGTAGTCAACACCATAGTGAGAAGAAAGTAACAGGCCTATTATAGAAAATTTTAAAGTAGACTCATCTACATGGATGTTGGTAACATTGCAAAGAATCAAATATCATGCTGCAGGTGATTAGAAGGACCCCTATATGAATAAAGGGATAGGACAGCTCATGTTGGAGGAGAAATCACTAAAATATATGGCCAAACAATGTGTTATTACAAGTTGCTAAGAGGATCCATTGCTACTTAGAAAACTGCCCTTGAAAGAAGCTCTCGATCATGCTCCTATGTGGATTAAATTGGCAAATAAAGCCACCAAATGTAGCACATGCACAGAAAAATGACACCATAAAAATAAAATTGTTTAATTTGAAAATACAATGATAAGTGAAACATGAAAGGCTAAGGGTTTTTTTTCTTTATATAAAATTTAATAACAATTATTAATAAAAATTATAATTTTGAATATTTGTCATAAAAACATTAATAATATTTTTTTAACTATTTCATTGAAATGTTTAAAAAATGATTTAGAATTAAATAATGTAATTTTTGTGTAAATAAATTTCAAAACTCAAGTATTGATATATAACATTGTAACATATAATTGATTTAATTATTCTTTCAAAATGATCATATTTCTACATGTTATCATATTCTCAAGAGAAACAAGGTGGTTGAAATCTCATAGAGTTGATTTGATAAATGAAGTAAAGCATATAAAATATTGTGTGATAATTGTTTGTACGCCTTCCAACGAAGTTTTTAACAGGTAAACCATTAGTCGATCAAAATTGTTTGATTCAAATATACATACTTTCTGCATTATAGCTCATATATTTATGAGACACCAACGCTGAAATCATTAATCCACATATCTTTTAGGTCGATATCATTCTTGAATAATAAGTTTAATAAAGATTAATAATAATAGCTATCTTAAAACTGAGTGCGTCATCTCTGTTAGGGTTTTTCGAGCCAAGCTGAGGCTCGCTCCATCTGCAGCCCCTCCAGGGGTTCGGCCCCTATTGCCTACGGCCTCGGATGCCCTCTGCCCCGGTCGTGTTCGGCCCTGTCACCTCTCGGTGCCTACGGTTCTCCCCTCTCATGTTGTTGTCTCTCTCGCGGCTCTTTTACTGCCACGCTCTTTGTCTTGGTTGCCATCTATGGCCTTAGTGGTTACTAGTGTTGCTTCTCCTAGTGTGGCCTCCTTCAACAAGGCGATAAAATGTTTCTTTGGCTTCAGTCCTCCTCTACCCATGTGCATGAAGCCACTGCTCTCACCAATCCCATCACTCAAGATGCTTTGAACCATGCAGAGCATTAGATGTCTCATGCTTTAGTTTGCAAGTTTAATGGTCTCTGGCCCTGGCTATCTGATTTGCATTCTTGGGTATCCTCTGAATGGTTCCCACTCTTCAAAGAGGGTGCCATCATCTGTCCCTGTGCAAAAGGTTTTTTTCTAGTAATCTTTGTTTCTGTTAAAGATAAGGAACAAATATTTAGATCTGGGTCATGGTTCTGGGGTAGGTCAGGTCTGTCCATGCAAACATGGTCCCCTTCTTTTGATACATCTACCGTTGTTTTCTCTTTGGCAATAGTCTAGGTTAGGATCCCAGATCTTCCTCTTCACTTTTGGGGGCTCAAATCACTGCAATCCATCGGGAATTCCATCGGAAAGTTTCACAACATAAATCAATAAACGAAGACTACCTTCTCCACCTATACCCGGATTTTTGTGGAAATGGATTTCAGTAAAGGGTTTCCAGCGGAAATCATCTTGCAAGGTAAGGGCTATTCATGGAACCAAAAGTTAGATTACAAAAAAATCCACTTCAGGTGTAGAGCATGTTATGAGATAGGGCATTTAGCCCTCAATTGCAAAAAATTCCTGGAGAAAAATAAAGAATGAAAAACCCACCGAAATCCCACCTGGTGGATCGGTACAAAACGTGAACACCAACAAGTATGGAAGGACTCAGATCTATCAGAAAAAATTCTAGTGGATGGAAACAATATTAATCCTTCTCATCTTGGGAAAGAAAATCCAGTGGAGGGGAACGTCAGTAGTCCATCTCATCTTTTGAAGGAAATTCCAGTGGATGGGAAAAATAATGAACTATATCAACAAACAAGGCAACCTATCCCTGCCGAGGAAGTTGTCAAGCCATCAATTTGGCCTCTCTCTAAAAGCTGGGCAGATCAAGCAGATGAAGAAGATTCACAAGATTCATCTTTAGAAATTCAAGCAAATTTTAAAGATCAAGAAAAAACCAAGGAATGAATGAAAGTCTCAAAAAGGAAGAAACCTCCTCAAGTCAAGCAACCAGTAAAAACCCGAAGTCACACTGGCACCATGGAAGTGCTCCCGATTTAATTTTTTGTATTGTAAAGACTTAAAGTCAGACCTTTGTTTTTTCTGGCGCTTGTCTCCTAATGACAGTTTTGAATTTGTAGATCCCTTTTCAGTGGTTACACAACTGCTCGATTAATACAAAACATAATCGTTTCATCTAAAAATTAAAAATAAAATAATAATAATAATAATAATAGCTATCTTGCTAGATCAATAAACTTTTGAGAAGCCAACTTCATAACTCTATAGTTAAGTAAACTTTCGAGAAACCAACTTCATAACTCTACAGTCAAGTAGTTGTCTTTATAATACCATTTTTGAATAATAAGGTTAATAAAGATTAATAATAATAGCTATCTTGCGATCAATAAACTCTCAAGAAACCAACCTTATAACTATGTTGTGAAATAGGTGCCCTCATTTATAGCATTGCTAACATCAAGTATTAGCCTGGACCAATAGTAGTCTAAAAAAATACAATTAAAAAATAAATTTAAATAGAAATTGTATTAAATAATGCAAAACCTTAATCTAAACTCTTATAATTTTTTTAAATTGCTCCAAATTAATATAAGTGAGCAATTCAATTATATCCCCTTGTCTAAGACATAAAATAGAGTCCTTTAATTTTTTTTATTTATTTATTGTTTTTTTAATTTAAAAACAAATAAATTTTAATTTCCCTGAAGAAAATATGAATCTCTTTTTCTTATTGTTTTTTTATTTATTTAAAAACAAATAAATTTTAATTGGCGTGAAGAAAATATGAATCATGATGGAAATAATGGTTTTTCTTTTAATTAAATTTATTTTCCAAACAATACACTAGAGATTCTTTCTTCTGCTCCACAAGTTCTCATTCACCACTCATAACAAGGTAGATCCATTGTTTTCGAATGTCACCTTGCTTCCTTCCTTCAAGTTCCACACACTTTCCACTTTCTTTTCTTTCATGCAGCGTACGGGCGTTGTCTTTTCGACTGTCTTCCATAATTGCACCAAAAAGATTTATTCTACTGTATTATTAATTAATTAAAAAAAATTATGGTTACTTTACATAACAAAAAAATTGTTATACAAAAAAAAAATTGTTATAAAACAAAAATTTAAAAAAAAAATCATATTAAGGTATAGATCACCATATGTTTGCACATTATGGGGCTGGTTAAACAACCATGCATCAACTCAATTGCCTTAATGCCCTAATTTTTTTCTTTCATTACATTTTTGTCCACTTTATGAGCATAGTAACAATTGGGTAGAGTACATAGCCATCATGTTTTTTTTTCAAAAGAAAAATAGCTTAACCTTGATATTTATGTGAATCAAAGAATATGCTTACATCACTGTGAGATCAATGGATCATTCTAGAAGATGATTGCTAACATATAGGGATGATGCATAGCCACCAAAGTCACATAGAGCAAAAGAAAAAACACGCCTTTCTTCAGGGAGGTACTCAGGTGATCGACTAATCATAAGGAGATGAGCTTCATAAGAGGAGACTGGAGACATCTAAATACTTCCAGGAATGCCAAAAGGCATGCACAAATAAAATTTTATAGTGAGACTCTAGAAGAGTTGAATCTCACCTCTCCCAATTAGACTACCTTCATAGAATTATGTGAAGGACAAGAGACCAGAGGCCATAGGGAGAGCCTCCTTGGATAAAATGTTTTCCTTCTTATTGTGTTCACTATAGACATGTTGAAACTCTAGTGAGAGAAGGGAGGCTTTCAATACAGAAATGTTTTCACACCAACACCTCCGATCTTATGAGCTACTGCCCCATCAAGAAAACCATGGGGGTATGTAAGATTCGGCATAGACCCAACAATCCTGGCTTTTTTTTATTATAGCTCAAAGGATACAATTGAACCTTAGCCAAGATCCAATTACAGGTAGAGATCACATCTATTTTCCATTCACAATCACATAGCCATCATGTTTATATTGGGATTGTAGTATGAGGCTGCCATTAACCTGAAGAAATAGTAATGCTAATTAAACTCATTTTAAAATGAAAAGGATAGTGTGCAAATTAGGAGAAATTGCATTTAACTACAACAAAATATCAAATGATAAAGTGCTTCATTTCATTACCTTTATTTCAAATTTTTTGGATGCCAAATTCATTGTGAATATGTTGAAGGTTGAAACCAAACATACAAACCTAAAAAACATGTATTAGATACATATTTACATTAAAAAAAACTTATATTGAATGAAAATAATATTAGAGATGTGATACATCTCACCTACCTGTAGAGTAGAAATCCATATTAGAATAACTCCATTATCCCATCTAGTTAGAGGGGACTAACTTACTTGGCGTTTTGGAAGGATCTATCCATTTAAAATCTCGTACAAAAAACAATTGACAAAATAGACACAGGCTATGTTGTTGCATAATTTTTTAAATATGCAGAAAATAATGTCCACTTACCTTGAGTGTAATTTCAGTTTTTTGTCCATGACATGGATTTCAGAAATGGTCAGCATAGTTCAAACCAACAAGGGTACTATGATTAAAATAATGTCCACTTACCTTAGATCATGCAACTTGACCCATCCTTGATTATGTGATATTTTCAATCTGAACATCAAACTTCAAAGTTTCAAACATTTCAAGTCAACTTATTCAAAGTGAATAGTTTGATATTAAAGCCACCATGCTTCCATGTGGGAGTAAACCAGCTGCTGCCAGAATCTGTGAAAAAAAAAACAGTTACTGCCAGAATCTGTGAAAAAAAACCCAACTGCTGCCAGTATTTGTGAAAAAAAACAGGTGCTACCAGAATCTGAGAAAGAAAAACCCAGCTGTTTCCAGAATCTATGAAAAAAAAAACAGTTGCTGCCAGAAAAGAAAATAAAAATCTCTCACAAATTTAAATAGGTTGAATTATTCAAAAAAATTACATCTTAGTAAGTCAAAATCTACTGGAAAAACCTGCCAACAAGCAACGCTACTTATGAAAATAAACCTTGAAGTTGCAATTGACATTGTTGGAATGCCTCTTAAAACTGACATAGAACAATTTTGCATATAGGAACTTCACCACGTCTAATTATTGAAACAATTTCACATCTTTTATAAGTCAAAACCTGCATGCTAATCTAGCATGAGATTACCCAACAAGACTATTGCAAAAAAACCTTTAAGTTGCAATTGATATACCTGAAAAAATATTGTTAATATCAGTATTGGGACTATCATATGTCATACAAGAGGATCTTGTATTTGGAGACAATATATAAAGCCAATTTTCTTATCTTACATTGCATAATTACCTGGCAAACAATTAGTTCTAACTTGAAACATTATGGTTTACTCTATGGCCAATTCTCTCTAAGCTTACGTATATTGACTCATTTGTATATTTTTTATTAAATCCTGAAGGCTCTCTATTACCACAATTCCATTGAAACATTCTGGCATAGTAATATTCATACTCCTATGATTGCTTTAGCTATCAAACATTAGCTATAACCACCATAAATTCCAACATTCAGACCTACTTTATTCACACTCCTAGTGTAATATCTGTAAAACGAAAACGTAAATGCCATAAATATTTTCCATCTAGATATAGCTTGAAATCCTATTCATGTGTTAGAAAAAAATGAAAGTAATCACGAGTCTGTTGTGCATTGCCATACTATCATAGCTATATGTGAGCTAAATGCCATAAATATTTTCCATCTAGATATAGCTTGAAATCCTATTCATGTGATAGAAAAAAATGAAAGTAATCACCAATCTGTTGTGCATTACCATACTATCATAGCTATATGTGAGCTATATTTTCTATGACTGACCTTGGTATTTCTTTCACTCAAAACTCACATTAATAGCTAGTGTACAACATTTCAACTTAACATTGTCCAAACATAATACAACAATATATGGTCAATTGATTAATACAAAAATTAACTGGTCATGTGTTTATGGTCATAATATCCAGGTTTCTAGTAATTTCAAATTCAAGCTTTTGGAATTGTTGTTTTGAGATTACACCTAATTCAATCATATATGGTATATAGCTCCTTGAACTCTTAATCCCAATTGATAAAAGAGGAATTTAATTGAATATGATAGTAATATGATAAAATATATGAATATGATAACAAATCTGAATAAAAATGCAACTTGGGCATGCCTTAAATATGAAAGAGGTTAGACAGAGATATTTCATTAAAAAATAAAAAAATAAAATATTTTTCTTAGGTGCTAAATAAACCAAGGTATAATGCCCCTGAATAGATAAGGACCTTTATCAATTGGATGAAATGGACAAAATCAGTTAAAGACTAATAATATTTTTTTTAAATATAAATTGGTATTTCAAAATTACTCTCTTCTTCATATCAAACCATTATCCTAGCATGGTTATATGTTTGCAAAGAATATTATAATTACCATATAAGTCCTACTAAACATATGGTAACATGATGGAATCACATTGAAAATAGTTTCCACTACATAGTATTCACACTCTTATATCGAACTGCAAAAATGTTAACAGCCTTATATCGAACTGTAGAAAGATTAACAGTATTATATCAAATTGCAAAAACGTTAACAGTCTTATATCAAACTACAAAAAAATAGACATTATAGTATCATAATAATCTTATTCAACCTAGTGGAAGAGGTCGTTGGCAACTTCATTTTTCTCAATTTTCTCCAAGTTTCATAAATTGCATTCCAATCTACCTCATGCAACTCTTGAGGTGTTGATAAAGATAAAAACATTAAAGTGTCTAAGGTTTCTAAACAAAGTCTAGATCTGTCATAATTTTTTATACAATTCATCTTAGAGAATCCTCTTTCACAACTAGTAGTACTTGTTGGAAGAATAAGAACAATTTTCCACAATTTCATCAAATTTGGAAAAGAATCACACCATTCCGGTTCACCTCTACATTGTTCCCATGCTCCAAACATGTTTTTCTTTGGATATGCTCGATGTAGAGTGACAACAAAACATTCCATTTCACCTTCACATTTTTTAGTTTCAGTCATAGGTGAGTTTCCAATATCAAATTTTTCACATAGATGTAACAGCCATCATTTTGTTTCAAAATCTCTTTCATCCTCTTCTTCAAAGTAACAACGAGGACTGAAAAATTTTGCTACATTGAATATAGGTAAATATGTAAACATGTCATTGAGATAGTCAATCAACTTTTGGATAAATTCTTTTCCTAAGTCAATACAATCTTCCATGGAACCAAACCCAAGTGAATTCGGTATTGGTTCAAATCTTAGTGAATGGACATGTGAGACACCTATATTATTAATATACTTCAAATTTCCATTTTCAAATTTCTTTAAGAAATATGAAACATGTTGAGAACCAACCCCAAATATGTTTCGCAAGTATCTCCTCCGAAGAAGTTCAATGAGAACATCTAATTATGTACCAATGGATGTTATATCAATATGTTCTTCTTAAAATCGTTGACTTAATTTATTTAGTCCAGTAAGAAAATCATCAAGCAAATGGATGCAAAATTGAACCTGAAATAGTGTTCCCATTTCATACATCTTTGCATCATCATTTTTCCACTATTGTAACAATACTGGCATGATTTTAACAAGCCTGCTCATAACTTGCCCCCTAGAAAGCCACTAGATTTGATGAATTTGAAGTACTTGCAGTTTGTCAATTTGAAATAGGTCCAACAAACTCTTAAATGCTCTATTCCTCTTTGCAGATTTTCCTAACCATGTATATATTTTATTGGCTAGTTTATCAATATAGTTGAATTCAAGAAAATAGTTTGAAGCATGTGTTATAGCTAAGGCCTCATGATGTGCTATACAATGAATACATAATAAATTAGGAACCTCCCAAAGCAACTTAGCTGCCAAGATTTCATGAATACCTCTCATAGATGAGGCTCCATCTGACCTAAAACCCACCATTTGATGTTTTGATAACTTCATCTCAGATAATAACCCTGAAATTGCTTCATACATGCATTGTGCAGTGTTGTCTTTGATTTTCAGAAGTCAAATAATTTTTTTCATGCATGACCCTCTCCCTCCATCCATTAACTAGGTAATATATACTATCAAATGTTGCTCCATTGTTTTATCTGTGATTTTATCAACCAAAATGGAATAAAAAGGGCTAGAACAAATTTTCGCCTTTAATTTTTCTAAATAAACCTCTTTTGCTGCAAGTAAAAACTCTTTACCAGATGTGATATTAATATATGAAGAATATTAATTGGTTAGTGGCATTTTAGGAGTTCCCTTATACCTATGCAGGTCACATAAGTATTTGTACATTTCTAAAGCTAAATCCTTTATAGCCACAAAATACATAGTTTCATAGCACTAATTATTCTGTATTTTTCAACATCCAACATAAGTATTTGTACATTTCTAAAGCTAAATCCTTTATAGCCACAAAATACATAGTTTCATAGCACTAATTATTCTGTATTTTTCAACATCCAACATAAGTTCAATATGCTTTCAGATGGGTAAGCATGGTTGTCTCGATTCATATTCCAATAGTTGAATTGAGTGTTTATGAGCCTCAAACGATGCATGAACATTTAATCTACTTAATTTGATTGTACTACTACCTTCCTTTGCAAATGGTGTATCACATTTGAATTTAACATGCCATAAACACTTGATGCGCTCTTCACCATTTGGAGCTCTTATCAGATAAGCCCATTTGTGCATTAACTTCCATGCAGGTTTGAATGATCTTTTGATAGCTACTCCTTTTCCTTTCTTTTCTAGAGGACCTTCTTCAATATTCGTATTTGTTTCAAAATCATCATCTTCTTCAACATTTGCATCATGTCGACTCAAGTTAAACGCATTATTAAGTGTCATTTGTCTCCCATGTTTTTTAGGTTGACCAATTCTAGACATTGTTTCTCAATAAGTTACATAGCAAAAAATTCATTCATGAGCCCCATAGAAACCCATTCAAATATTTTAAGTTGTGAAGGCATCCAAGAAATAGAAGTCTTTGAATATCTACAATTTCTCTGTAAGTCTATAAACTGAAACCATTTCCACAAAAATACTAAAATAAATATTACATGGATTTTTATTTTTGCATAACTATCTAAACATATGAAATACTGAACTATGAAAAATATGTAAGGAAGTATTATTATAAAAAAATTCCTCTCATACAATCTAAGACTTTCAACTTTAACAAATTTAAAGTCCAAAGAGATTCAACTTACACAACTGCTTTGTGTGCACATTCAAAAGACAAGGGTTGACTGTATAGCGACCCTATTGTAATGACTCATACTCCAGGGCAGTGATGATTGACGGTTGTTATGATATTTGTAATCTTGCAACGTAGGGAATCACTAGAAACTTAATCACGAGCTATATTTTAAAACAAAATTATTATGGAATAGGAAACAATAATTATTTGTCATTCCAAATAGGATTGGAATCACATTCTCAATCTTGAACATACGTGCTGAATTGTTTTATTTCCAGTAAGCCAATGAAAGGTATAATCTCTACTCTTCAACAAACATGAAAATGCATCCACTAATTTATATAAGTAGGTTGAAAATGTTGATTCAATCAAACTAATATTGGAACTCTCAAGTTCAAAAATGGGCTAAATTTTTTTTCCAAACAAGTTAAATGAGATATGGAAATGCATGTGCAATTCCAAGCTTGCTTGTCTTCAAGTTAAAACATAAATAAAATTATTTCCAACAAGGCGCTAGCATGATATGCAACCAGTGAATGGGGAATGAAAAAATGTTTCTTAGTTTTTTCAACAAGAAAAAATAAAACCAAGAGCATAAATGAATGATTATCAAAAGGAGAGTTTAGTAGCCATATCTTCATACACTACTAGAAAAAAAACACTATGCTTGGTAAATAAATCAATGTTTGGCAGAAAAATTAATATGGAAAAAATGAATTGGTAGATAAGATTACTTGAATGCTTAGTGCATGACCTAAATAAAGCTCAAAACATTTCCTAAACTTGAAGTGGAGCTTGGCATTTGTTACTAATGGAAAATTGGTATCTTCACAACATCACAACTTTAAAAAGAATTTAAAGAAGAGATAAAACACTAAAGAAGGATATAATTTTTTTAATAACTGGAAAACAAAACTACATAAAACACACATCAAGACACATTTTTTGAACTTCACACCTTTGTTTTAACACTTTTGGCTCCAGAGTGTCAGACACAGTAGGACACACAGTGTCTAAGTGTTGGATACACATGAGACACATGTCCAAAACAAGACAAGTTTCCCCGTGTGTTCTACAATTGGACAATGTGTGTAAAGTGCGTCCATGTGACCAACGAGCACTACAACAAATCCTGGAATTAGCGTCCCATTTAGCATCCCTTTTTAGTGTAATTTCTTTTACATTGAGTGGTCAAACTAGACGCTAAATGGGATGCGTCATGGACAAAACTTAAAGCGTCCCAAAAAATGTCTTTTTTTGCTTCCTAAATAGCATCCTTTATGACGTCCAAAATAGCGTCTCTTTTTTTGCTTCTAGAATAGCGTCCAACTTTGCTTCCTAAACAATGTCAAGGTTTGCTTCTAGAATAGCGTCGTACATTGCTTCCTAAACAACGTCGAGGTTTGCTTCCTAAATAATGTCCTTCTTTGCTTCCTAGCAAGTGTCTGCTTTTGCTTCTTAAATGACACCCCCATTAGCGCCATATTTGCATCCTTAATAGCACCATGTTAGCATCCAAATTAGCATCCATTTTTGCTACCACTTTAGCATCCCATTTTACACCATGTTTTACTTCCAAATATGTGCCAATTTTCGCTTCCAAATTTGCACCAATTTTTGCTTCCGTTTTTGCATCATGCTTTGCTACCAAAATGACGCCAAATATTTCTTCTATTGTTGCACCATATTTTGCTTCCTATGTATCGCCATGTTTTGTATCCAAAGTAATGTCTTATGTTGCTACCATATCAACACCATGTTTGGCTTCATCATTAGCGCCAGGTGTTGCATCCTTTTTAATGCCTAGTTTTGTGTCTCTCATGTTTTGGTCACTAATCTAGTCATTTTTAGTATTTAACCGATATTATAATATCATTAGGGCATGGAGGAATCGAACCACCAACCTCCTGCTTGTAAGGCAGGTGCTCTTCCATTGAGCTAGAACCCTTTAAGAATTTGAGAACCTAACTTACAGAGTCCTCTATAATGGTAAAAAGAATCAATACACAACTTTGAGTATCTAATGGTCGAACAAGGAAACAGAGAAAGAGGCTTTTGTAATACTAGAAAGGACACTCATCAACATCAACAGTGTTGCATGTATCAGAAGATGACAATGTAATAGTACCAATTTGATTACCTAAAATCATGTAGCTTGGGCATTTTGGTTATATCAGGACCTAATAAGCCATGTGATTAGAAATACACATTAGTGCATGCACATGACCAGAGAAAAAAGCAATGTTCCACCAGTCTAGCTAGCATCCAAATTATGACAGCGTGGTTACAAACATGTAATATTTTGCACCTTATTCTAGTAGACAAATAATTCTACTGTTGGTCCTAGCTGCATGTGATTACACACGAGATAAGTTATAACTTATGTACCAACATAGTTACTTGCATAAGGTCAGTTCTAACAGAGTAGGGAAACAAGAGTGAAAACAAAGAGAGTGTGCCTTGAAGCATATTTTATATCATTGCAATGAATTGTGAATTGTCGATTCAAGCATTTAAAAGCATGAGAATTGAGAATTAACTGCAGAAACGCATCTGGGAAATAGCATGAGTGCTATAAGGAAACTTAATTCCAATGTATTTAAAGATTTGTAAGGCGCAGAAGGAATAAACCACTCACTAAATATGTTGGGGGGTGGGGGTTGAAGGTATTATGGAAGGAATTTTAAGTGGAAACAACATACACTGAGAATCTACAATATCTTCCTGAACATAAAAAATGGCGAGTACAAAAGAGTAATGTGGTTGAACTACATCGAGTGTATAATGGTACTCATTATGATGAAGGGATCAAAGGGATCAAAAAGAAATTTTAGAGAAAAGACTAGTACCATTTCTAAAATACTCACCATTCCAAGAACTCCCTAGGAACGGTTTGTTGGCGTCCATTTCTTGTCATTTTCTGGGAACTTTTCCAAGTTGTATCCTTCAAGAGATGGGTCATTCCCATAAAACAAATGCAGTAACAATCATTTCATCTTGTAGAGCATATTGTATGCCCTCATTTGGATATAAAGGAAACGAGTGTAAAGTTTAAGAAAAACCAACAAGAAGCTTAGGTTAGTCTGACCTAATATATTGCTAGTAATCAAATACTTAACAGAAGTCAACTATGATAATTCATCTAGTTATCAGTGAGAAGCTAAAATTACCAGGATATAGATAGATATATGTACATATATGAGAACAAATTGGATACAATATGGTTGGATATGCATATATAAAAATACATGTAAAATATGTGTGAGCATGTAAAATACATGTATTTCCTAATTTTTCCAGAGTTTTAACAAAGTATTTCCCTTGGCCTGATGTATTTCCTAATAAAATGCTCTACAAAAATAGCTATTGACCCATTTTCCATTTTTCATATGGCATAGAGTTCCTATTCAAAACGTTCTTAAGCTCACAGCTTGGCCCAATGGAAGGGTGCTATCCTCAATGGGGGTTATTGAATAGTTAAAAAATGTATAGCTGTATTTTTTTCAAAATAAGGCCCAAATACATACAACTGACAAAGGTTTTCATAATTTCATATAAACTAAATGTGTACCTCGTGAATATGAGCTCGCTTTTGAAAAATCCTATCCTCATGTTCCAACAGCCTGAATAAAATGCTCCACCCTGTCCAATATTACCTGCATGATAAAATGTTCCACATTTTAATGTGATATCAGCTTAGATGGAAATGCTAGCTATATCCAAACCAGTTAACACCCTTTCATTCAATGTTCAGTAATTTCAGACACAGGAGACGTCTTATAGCATTTATAAAAATCCATGTGCATTTGAAATTTCAGAAAGAGAAAACATTATACAACTTTAATGCCAGCAATTGGATAAATTTGGTCAAGATGAAATCGATATCATTTCCATCAATATGGGGACATGAGATCTTGCGATTCAAGTGATAATTAAAATTTCAAAGGCCACACAACTTCATATTGCAAGATTTAGAAGACCAAAGTGAAAATATCAAAATATCTAGTAACATATAGTGAAGTCCTTCGGTCAACATAATATTTGCCAACAAAAATTATATAATAAAAGCAATTAGTGTCATAATACCTTGCTTGCATCTGTCAAATAGCCACCCATTGCACTGAATTCTTTCTTGTATACAGCCATGAGCAAATTAATTGCACCCTATAAAATAGAAAATAGCCACCAACAAATTATCTTCCAGAAGAATATTGTCACAAAACCAAAACAGAGAATGTGAGCTATAAAAACAGATCTATAATAAACTGTCTACACACTAGAGATAATCATGCTTAGAAGTTAGAACAACAATCAGCTTGGACATAAAAATATTCCAAGCATTTCAACTGAAATGAATTTCAGAACAGAATGTAAATTTAGATAATATTTATTTAGCGACTATTTAAGGAATTCAAATAGAATATAGGAGGTGTAACATCTCTACATACAAACCTCAAGAAAAGTACAAAAGGAGGAATTAACAAACAAAAATTGTAGGCAATTGCTGAAAAAGAAATAGTATGCATATCACAAAGAAAAATCTTGATAAAAATGAAAATTACTTGTCTCTCTCGAAGCGGCTTACATGTTCCTTTGTTCGATGTATCTGTTCCTAATTTATTATTGCCATTGCTTCTGCCTTGAGAATATGAACTCCCATCTGGAAATGAAGCATCCATTATTCTGTTGTTTTAGTATTTATATCTACATAAGGTAATCATATTAAACAAAGTAAAAATCAACACAATCTAACAAATCCTATAATTAACAATAGGTGCAACATAGTAAATCCCCACTCAAATCAAAAGGAAATGAATAAGAAAAAGACAATGGATATCAAAAAAGATGTCCATTAGAATAATAATTCTCAACTATCATTTTTCCAAACAACAGGAAATTGAAAATAAAGAGTATAAAAGGAGCTTGACATGAAGCACGCCATTTATAAACCCTCCCAGGCCTATATATAAAACTAAGGGAATAGTTTTTCAGTTTCTCCATTAAAGCCCCCCCAAGAAAAGAATGGTTATCATTCCTCCCAATACTAAGTATTACAGTGCTATTCTCAATACTGTACTCTGATATAAACCAAAGAAGTATTAGATGCACCATGAAGAGAACTACATAACACATATGCTAAACTTGTTGTACCTATGTATTTTGTCACGTCAAAACTGCACCTAAAATGGACACTGAGCAGTACATATTTACAACATTTTATCTCTCCTAAAATTTGCAAAGCTACCTACATTCTGCTTTGCATAAAATATCCAGAACATAAAATGGGCTCTTGATTTTCTCTTCATTTAAACACTAGAGAATCCTCTTCCCTTGGGTTAACTATCTTTTGTGTTCAATAAGGTAAGAGCAATTCTCCTTTAGGCCTCTCTATAAGAGGTTGAATGATTCAATCTCTCTTGAATTCTGTAGATATCAAGAAAACACG
The DNA here is from genome assembly GCA_001517045.1 of Pseudotsuga menziesii. NCBI lineage: Eukaryota > Viridiplantae > Streptophyta > Pinopsida > Pinales > Pinaceae > Pseudotsuga > Pseudotsuga menziesii. Next base: position 92,170 of record LPNX010183603.1, read on the forward strand.
ATCCAGGCAGTTCAGGCACTGGACCTGAATAGGAAACCCTCTAAATCGGTTAGACCAGTCAGTTTTTCCTGAACTAGACAGGTTCCAATAACACTAATAGATACCTAGCATGCTCAATATCAGGACCTGGAAGCACAAACTTAAGCCCAAAATAGACAAATGTGCAAATTGGTCTCTGTAGTTTATATGCATTATCACACAATACTTGGCAGCTTCACTAGAAAGCTCTCAATCCATGGTGAACGGACCCTTAGAATCCATTGGATCTGTTATGGAGGGGGATGCATGGAGGATTTGGCAGTGCAACAGATAGCAGAGGGGCATGAAGAGGGCTGGAACAAGAAGCAAGAATGGTCAGTCTGTAGGTGTTTGTCTTGAATCAGAACTGGTAGTTTTTTCCTTATTATATTAAAATATTTTGAATCCTTTGAACATTATGTACTTCTTATTGCTGACCATTTCAGCCACAGCTTTTATATATCAATGAAAATGCCACTCGTTTCTGTTAAAGGGAAGCCACTTCAGTCACTTGTTGAGGTAGGAACAATAAAATTTCTTCTTACCTTCAAGTACCTTAAGTTCTTTTTAGAGCATCCCCAATACAAATGTACTCAAACACATTAAATGAAACAAAATTGAAATTTGTATGAATGTCTACTAAATACCAAAAAAAGTCAAAGTGGCTAGTGATTACAACCGGCAATAAAGAGTTGAGTAAAAGAGGGGTGCAAGCAAGCAAGAAGCGCCTCTAAAATAAGAGGAAGTGAAAAATGAGTACCAAAGCAATATAAAATGCAATGAGATAAGCATAGGCCTACAAGTAAGTTATCCCAAGAAGGAAACCCCTAGAAAGTGAAGGACAGCCAAAAAGGTGTAGCTGTTACAAGGGGAGGAGAACAAGAAAGTGTCCTAAATTTAATCATCTACCCCATTAGCCTAAGAGAACAAGAAATGGAATGATCTTAACAGGGAAGAATATGTAATAGAAATATCAAAGTAATGCAATCACTTAATACTTGCATTATAAAGCATATTATTAGTGATTGGTTGCATTGAATTATCATTTTATCTACCCAGTATAAACAACTAGCTCCTTTGCTTTTTCATCTATTTCGGAACCTACATTTCAATGCTTATTTATTCAAGCTCAAACACATCACTTTTGTTGTTTATTAATAAATTTAATGTAGTGAATCAACCTCGTAATTGCTGGACACTTTTAATTAAATTTAATGTAGTGAATTAACTTTGAATTTGAATATTATAAATTGTCAACAAGGAGTTGGTTTCACCGGTGAGGTTGACAGTGTCAAGCCAACACAAAGGATCCACTCCTGCTGCATTTTCCTGGCCCGTATGGAATGAGTTCAAGAAGGGATGAGGCCATGACCAAATTGCAGGTTGCTTTGGTAGAACAAATACCCCAGAGACCTGGCCTTTAATGAAGTTGACAGAAGTATGTTCATAGCAGTGCCAACCAATGTTCATTGAAGCAGCTCCAAAAAAAAAACCTTGAATAAATCCTAAAGGAAGTTCATCAAAGAAACAATTTGCCATGTGATTGTTCATTTTTAAGCACTCACAAAGCCTTCCATTTATCTTTTTGATCTACATAGACTTAGAAAAAAAACTTTGGATTTTAATCTTAAAATGAATACCAGTATTTTAAGCAATTCTATAGCATTTCATATAACATCTTATTTGTATTTGCACCAAATTGTTCACATATCATTAAGGCTATATAATTGGGAACCATAAACTTTCATCACAAATTACCAACATGCTGATAAGTTAGGATTTGATCTTGTGAAATATACCCTTGTCTGTAACTTCTCCTTGAGATGCATTTCACAGTAACCAATACCTTGGAAAAAATAAAACATTTCATATTTCTAGGAGTATGAAGACATGGATATCAATCCTGAAAGAAATCAACACCACATCTCATATAAGAAGTGACAATTTGAAGTTTAGGGACCACTCACTTCTTTTGTGCTATGAACTCCAAATCTTGCAAGACAAGAGCATACAGGTATTCAACCTTTCTGATGTGTATCTGTATTGATCCTTGTATCAATAAAGTGGATGTACAACATGAACATTGGATAAGAACAAATATTTTTCATACAACAAAATTTAGAAAGATAGACAAGAAGCAAAAACCCTAAAAGTATAACCACCCAACCATGTGGCAACACTAGTCAGAAGAGTGATTACAGAAGAGCATTGGAGACGCTAGAAATGTGTAGATGGCATTTCCTGAAGTAGATACAAAGTAGTAATTTGCATACCAAAACTGGCCTAAGGGTATATGTGCATTATAATTTAATATTTTAAGAGCCATGTAGGGTTTGTGACATAACAGTTTGTAAGTATTCTTAGGATGGCAGTAAAACGACTTCTCACAGAAACAACTTGTCAAAATAAGATAGAACAAAGAAGGGAGGGGAGGGGAAGTGGGGTGCCCACAATATGAAGATATTGAGGATGTGAATTGAGGATGATCTCGTAAAAGTTTTCAATTCAAAAACTTTGGGAACCTTTACAGAAGAATGTTTTATGTGGCAAGATAAACCTAGAATGGAGTTCTCCATTGGTCAAGACAACAAGGGTCTGCCAAATGACAGCCAAGTTTTTCCTCTAGTGCATGTTTCACCAAAGCTGTCCAATTATCTATCTGCATTCTTGTCTCGCTAAAAGTAGTTTTTATGATAAATGGAATGGTGAAGGAATTGCACTATTCGCTGAGTGATTTAATTCAATTGGGTGTGCTTGGATAAAAATGCCTGCTTAGGTGTAGGATTAGTAATATGACCAGATGAGTTGAGAAATTTATGCACATGAATCCAACTTAGAATAAGGATTACATCATTACATCCAGTGCAGAGGGTGCAAAAATAAGACAAAGCATTGTAATAACTAATAAGTTGTCCTTACAAAGAGATCTGACAAAAGCACACTCCCAAAAGAAAGCCAAAGGGGAGTTTTCAAGGCAGCAATTGTCCACATGAAAGTTTTGTCTTCCAAAGCAGCATTCCATGGGTTAATGGGTAAGCCTCCTCTTGTGCATCTTTCACCAAAACTGTCAAATTATTCATTTGCACTCTTATCTCGCTGAAAGTATCCAGCGAATTGTATGTAGCCTTCTCTGATAAAAGGAATGGTTAAGGACTTGCACTGTTCACTGAGTTAACCAGGTAATACTGTATTAAAAATTTTAATCTAGAAAAGATCAACATTGATTTGATTCAATTGGTGTAGTTGGATAAAATTGCCTGCTTGAGGACATAATGAGTAATACAACCAGAAGGACTAGGAAATTTCTACACAAAAAGTCAACTCTACAAGAAGGATTACACTCCAGTGCAGAGGGTGGAAAAACAAGACAGAGCAGAGTGATGAGCTGTTCTTCTAACGAGACCTAGTAAAACCAAAATCCCAAAAGAAAGGGAAGTTTTGAAGGTAGCAAGTGACCATATAGGAGTTTTGTCTTCCAAAGTTGTGTTCCATGGGTTAATGGATAAACTTCCTCTAGGGCATGTTTCACCAATATTGTTAAATTATTTTTTGTATTCTTATCTCATTGAAAGTATCCACCTATGTGCAAGTAGATTTTTATGATAACTCGATGGTTAGGAATCATGTTCTTTGAGTGTACCAAGTTATAGTACATTGCATCTAAGAAAGAATCACAGTGACTTAATCCAATTAGTGTAGGTGGGTAAAAATGCCACATCCAAGACAGAATTATTAATATGAGAAGAAGGGCAGGTAAATTTCTGCAAATGAAGACAAGTCTACGAGAAAGATTGTCGTCCAGTGTAGAGGGTGGAAAGACAAGACAAAGCAGCGTGATGAGCTGTCCTTCCAAAGAGATTCGGCAAAGCCACACTCCCAAATGAAAGGAATTTTGAAAGTTTTGTCTTCTAGAGTTGTGTTACATGAATAAATAAGCTTCCTCTGATGCATGTTTCACCAAAATTGTCAAACTAATTATTTGCATTCCTATCTCACTGCAAATATCTAGCTACTTGGAAGTGAACCAGATGGTACTGTATTTGCATCTAAGAAATAATCAAAATGATTTGATCCAATTGGTATAGTTGGATCAATGCTAGTTCCATAACTGAATTATAATGTAACCAAAATGGCTGGTAAATTTCTGCACATGAAGCCAAGTCTACAGTAAAGATTGTCCTCCTATGCAGAAGGTGGAAAACAACAGAGAAGTGTGATGAGCTGTCGTTCCAAAGAGTTCCGGTAATAGCCACACTCCAAAAAGATATGAGAGTTTTGAATGTAGCAAGTGCTTGTAGGGTAATTCTGTGTTCTATAGGCTGATGAGTGAGCCTGTAATACAAGTAGCTACTAAAGGTTTTGTCCTTCAAGATTCATTATTACATCTAAGAAAGGAGCAGATTGAATTAATTCAATATGTGTAGCTGAAAGAATGAGGCTCCTCCATGACAGAATTAGTAACACAACCGAAGGGGTTGGTAACTTTTTGCACATAAAACGAAGTTTTAAAGAAGGAACGCCCGCAGAAGTCTACTTCAGATGACTTCCTTAATTATCATAAAGTCTCACAGCTAATGGATTTGTAGTCATACTAACAACCGTCATCATCTTAAGGCCTAGATTTTCATACAAGCATAACAATCGTCTTCAATATTGAGTTCTCTAACTTATCTCAAATAACAGAATCTCCCTTTCAAAATTATCTGAGGATGCATCTGATATTTGTTAGTTTCTAATGCAACAGAGTTTTTCTTAGGAGATGTGCTTCACCATGGGAGTCGTGTCCCTCTTTGGTCCTTCAAGGCACTGCTCAGCATTTTCTACAAGTTATTTGTCACTTATGCTCAATGAAAAAACGATGATAGTTTCTACAATGAACAAAACTCCAAACAACATTAACAAAGTGCATTTACAGCTAGTTTCATCTGTCTTCAGGGGAGTGCACTTGGTTGCATTCATGAAATTAATATTGCAATGCATTCATCTTCAGCTTCAATTCTTTCCCTTTTTTACCGAATGCAAATGTTCATCAAAGTTAAGTTTATGTTTCCTTGCCTTGATCTGTGTCCTTTTATTTCGATGATCTACTCCAGATAATACTTCAAGAACATTTTCTTCTTTCGTGTAAATATTTATCTTTATTTGATTATCTGATCTCTCTGGTAGAATTGATAACCTTGGATAATGTTTTTTAAGAGCTTTATTTTCTTCTTCAGAATGGAATTCTGATGCAAAGCTTGATAAGTTCAGAATAAGAGGTTTATAAGTGTTCAGGATTTTAAGAAAAAAAAGATTTCAAAACAAACCCCAATAAATAAAAAACTTAGAAGAAATTCAAAACTTGTACGAGGGTTTTGAGTTCAATAGCTACCCTAAAATATCCATGGAATACATTGAAAGTAGTCTCACTCCAGAGATTTCTAAACACACAGAAATGATAAAGATTCAGACCTTTGTTCAAAGAGTGATCGGGTGGTATGCCCCACCGTGTTAACGATTCCAAAAGCATGAATGTCGTCTTTCCTATGATGCAAAGACTCTGGCCGTGAGCTCCCAGAAGACATGATTCCAATGTTGATGTGCCCCCGAGTAGATGCTGCTTGTGATGCCCTCAAATTTCGCATTTGTGGAGGCCGGAGTACATGCTCTATAGTGCAGGGGAATGGAGCGAAACTAGAGAGTCGAGTAGGGGCACAACCCTGAAATACACTAGTGTTCAGCGTGCAGCGCCATTGAAAATCTCAGGGCCCCTTGCTTTCGATTCCATGTGGTGGAGGGGGTTTTCCTCCACAAGTGGTGCACAGACTTGATTAGACTACAATGCAATAGGCCTATGGACGCGAAAAACTAAGTGCCCTGTTGGAATATAACCAGTCATAATGATCTTCTGCTCATGGCTTTCTGATAGCTTGGCCTCTAATATGGAAGACAACTGTAGTCGAATCAGGGGTCTAGCTATTGTTTTTTCCCATTTTGAGAGTGAACAGAGCTCTCTCGGCCCTCATCGACATGGTTTTTTTATTTTTGTGTTTCAAATATCACTCCACGTTAAAGTGGACCTTCATCGGCGCATTTTTTTATTTTTTGTTTCAAATATCACTCCACGTTAGAGTGGAGGCAGTCTACTGGTGGTGCAAGTGCGTCCCAATTATTGTAAGGTAACTTTCGAAAACCAACAAGAAAAATGTAATACATTTGGTACCTAATTTTGGTGAAGTGCATCATTCTTAGTTCAATCAATAAAACTAGCATACCCCAAGTGGGGGAAATGAAACACCAAAAAGAACTTCGGTATATTTAAAATGAATCAAATTATTTGTTAAAATTATGATTGCTATGGTATATTTAAAATGAATCAAATAATTTGTTAAAATTATGATTTAGCAAGTTGATTCATGGCATAGAATACAAATGATAATGTGTAAATTTGTATGTATTTTTTGTTTTTAATCAAAAAGTTGTATAATATTTTTATTTAATCAAGAGCTAGTGAAAACATACATAGTGAAAAATGCTATAGAAGTTTGCAATTCAAACATAAACAAAGATAAAATTTAAAAAAACACTTAAAACATAACCAAACGAAACACTTGTAATTTGGTTGTGTTTGTAATTATATAAACATTGAGTAAGTTACATATGTATTTGATTTACTTTGAAGCTATTTATATATATTTTGGTTGAAACAAAAGAATCCATCTTATACTATTTTGTAACAAATATGTGATTTGAAGAGAAATTGAACAAGTGGCTTCCACCAACTAAGAAAAAGAAGTTTTTCTACATTTCAAGACTTGTACACAAATATCGTTGTCATATTAAACGTTAATATGACCTAGGTGGTTTGCATTTTTCTCATCAATTTTGTGTAGTTACATCAATTCACGTAGGCTATTCCATCATTTTACAGAGCTTAGCACACCATGAATATGCTTTCTCTGATGCGATTTGCAGTTTTCTCATCAAAATGTGTAGTTACATCAATTCACTCTAAATTTGTAGTGTCGTTATTTATGATTTTGCAGTGGGTTTGTTATCCTTCATTCTCCATGAACATAGTAACTAATTACATCTATGTATTTTCAACAAATTTATAGGTTTGAAGTAGATCTGTTAAATAAATTTTCCATGAGTTTGCCTCCGGAGCAATCCATCCAAGGGAAATTTCAGTATGTAGATATGAGTTTGGATGGGGAGCCTCACCAGATGCAGCCATAAGTAAAGGACCCACGAAGCACAACTACGCCACCACCACCGTCAGTCCTTCCTTGATAGCCGCCTCAGAGAAAGCATATTCTATGATAAATATCCTTACAATTGAAACCCGCATGCGTGTCATCCCCATAGCACGTAAGTTGTAGAACGATCGAGCTCATTGCTCTAGTAATTGCAGAGTAACAATACAGATGTTGAAATAATGGTCGATAGTGTTTCACTGTAAATGGTAATGGTGTTTGTAGCAAGAAGAAATAATATCAATGGTACTACTGCTACTCTCTGTTAATCCTTTGATGGACGAGTTCATTACAACTTTTAACCCCATCGGTTAGTTGTTGTCCATGTGGTTCTCATCGACCAGCCAACAAACTGAGGGATCACTGATGGCTCATTACAAGGGCCCTGCGGAGGGTAACAAGGCAGGATAACTTTACTTACAAAGCATTACCATCCCAATTATTCGTCCTTCATAAATTCCACTCAACATCACTCTTAATTCCAACTCCTTGGTTGTTTAGAAAAAAAAACATATATGCTACTATAAATGATAAATATATGAAATCATATAAAAATGATATAAACATGTCATGCCAACACATTTATATTTAAAATTTCTCATGAATTTAAAGTTTAAAGGCATATTCAAAATCTGTTCTCTGGTGCGTAGTATTACTTTTCTCTATTTATCAAAATTTGGACTAAATCTTGTGTCATATTATTATACAGGAATCAAAGGAGGAAATGGAAATGGATCGAAATATTTCAAAGGATGACGTAAGACATGATGTATGAAAAAAAGTACAAAAATATCACATTGAGTTATTAAATATCATAATTTAGTGCTTTGTCCAATCTTTTTTCATAAAATTTTTACATTATTCAGTTTATTATTCAATATTTTCAACAAATGATGCATGTGGTCGATTATTTAAGGTCCAAGATAAAACTAATATACGTGGAGCTGAAGCTCATATTATTAAAAGACATCGCAATACAAAGTGGGTGGAAGAGGATATGACGATTGATTCAACAGATACACCAGAAAATGAGTGCAATGAACATGAGGTTTGTCTTGGTGATATTACATGTGATGAGAACTTTGATACTTTTTTATGTAGAGGTTTTTTTATTTCATGAAATAAATAATTAATGCATGTTGTTTATTTTTTTAGGTTGCTACTTTAATTGGAGAAAATGAAAATTTGATGCAGTCTGCTAGGGAGCAACAAAAAAGTGTATGTAGACGTTGACCTCCTACTGTTAAATCACGTAGAGAATAGTGGGTGGAAGAAGATATGACAATGGATTCTATAGATACAATAGAAGCACAACACACTGAACAAGAGGTTGGTAACGATTATTCTACATGGGATGAATATTTTGAGAAAATTGTTGTATGTGGATGTTATGAATGTTGTGGAAAGAAATAATTCCAACGTGGTATTGTACAAAGACATTACATAAATGATGATCTTCAAGTGGGTACTATGCCTCCTACAATTGATTCAGATCCAATAGGAATTGTGGTAAGCCCATCCTCATATTTTACATAAGACACATGTATAAATAATATAGTCACATTTTGAATATTTAATTTCAAAAATTAATATTTTTTGTTGTTAAATACCTACAGGAGATGGTTCGTGGTTTAAAGCTTCAAAGGTCACCTACTTCTGTCTTAGAGAGTGATGAATTTCAATCAACAGATACATATAACAATTCCATTTGCACATATACCAACTCAGAAGATGAGGAAGTCATGAAAATGAGTAAGAGAACAAGAACAAGTTTAAAGATGCATAAACTGCTCCAGGACAAGGGAAAGGTGGAGTACAAACCATATGAGAATAAATGTGATGGAGATGATGAATTGCCCTTGGAGTTGAGATCAATTTACAAAGAAACATTTGATCGAGAATTATATTGTGCTTGGCCTAGTGACCAAAAACTACCTGTTGCATATGAGGTGTTTCAATTCTGAGGATACAGCTACATGATACGCCCCTCCAATATTCATGGAGCGAATTCGGGCCTCTTTATTGTCAAAAAATGTCCATGTGGGATCGAAACATATAAAAACTCACAACAAACCACTAGGCGATTAATGCCATATTATGGGCCATCATATTCAAGCGGTCAATGGAGGATGCTAGTGGAATACAAGCATAGTATGTCTACATATGGTCTAAATTCATATATGTATACACATCGTTTGCAGATGGAAAGAGGAGACAAAGTGAATAGAGGCAATCTCTTGTATATAGATGGTCGTGCATACACACATAAAAATATTGCAGGATTTATAAATAGTAGTAAGGGAAAGGACCCTACTATAAGACCAAATTGTCAGTTTGTTGAGGTTATAAATGATAAAGAGGGAGATATGAAAAGACAGGTTGAAATATTTCTAATGGTTGAGGCTATTACAGACCTCACAATTAGGGATGAGTTATTGATTAACTACCCCTTTATAAAATGTACTCTTGCACGAAAGAGGAGAGAATAGGAAGGCCTCCCTAGGGATATTCCTAAGGGAAGAAAGCCAAAAAATAAGAAATGAGTGTGGCTTGTTTTTTAAACTAAGAATTCAAAATTTTTGTTTATGTTATGAATTCTAATTTTTGTTTATGAATGAATGAATAAAAGTATGTTGTAATGTGTGTGTGTGTGTGTGTGTGTGTGTGTGTGTGTGAGAGAGAGAGAGAGAGAGAGAGAGAGAGAGAGAGTTTATATTGATTTGTATGCTATTTTATTCTTATCACTAAAATGGTTTCAATATTTCATCAAAACTAAGTTGCACACTAATATTACTTGAAATTAAGTCACTGTTTGGTTGGTCTGACAAGAGTTTCACTACCCTTCTAAGGTGAGTTGAATTATCTTTGTGGAGTTGTGTAGTCAATTGTTGTTACTAACTTGTATATATCTATTAACTTCATTTTCATTTATGTGTTTTTGCCTTATACAATATATTCTATAGAATTGAAATATTTAATTTATTGGGTGTATGACAACCTTACAAGGCACTAAAAGATAAAATATTCCCTGAAGATAATGTGTTGCCCTCAACTTACAGAGAAGCACGTCAATTATTGGTACATTTGGGTATTGAATATAACCAAATTCATGCATGTGAGAATGATTGCATTTTATACAGAGACAACTACAAAAACCATCAAGAATGTCCTATATGCAATCATAAGAGATATCGTACAGATCTACAAAGTGCTACAGTTCCAAATAAGGTTTTAAGGCACATGCCAATTATACCTAGACTTCAACGAATGTTTCGTTGCAAGTCACTTGCACAATTGATGGATTAGCATGCAAAGAAGAGAAGCAAAGAAGGATTCATGTGAATTCTAGCAGACTCCAAAACAATGAAACACATAGAAGATAAATGCCCAAGAAAATTCAAAGATGAACCATGTAGTATCAGGTTAGGCCTTGCAATTGATGGAGTGTGCCCTTTCTCATTCCTAAGCCCAAATTACAATGTTTGGCCAGTTGGATTGATAGTATACAATATTCCCCCATGGATGAGTGTTAGAAAGGAGCACCTTATGCTAAGTCTCATTGTTCCAGGAAAATGGCAAGTGAAAAAAATGGATGTTTATCTAGCATCGTTTATTGATGAGATGCAATTGTTATGGAAAGGCATAACAATGTATGACATATCACATCCTCCATCAAATAGGTCATTCATGTTTTATGGTGTACTATGTTGGACAATTCACGATTCACAATTGTCGTCATTGTATTCATCATCATTATAATTGCAATAATACTAAGCAAGGAACCCTACTACCTCATAGGAATGGATGATATAGTCTTATACTTATCAAATCATATCCATACACCATCATAATTATCGTAATGCATCATCATCATGTTGTTAGGGCCAATCAAATGCCATTAGGGTCTATAAAATGTGTTGGGGACACTCAAATTCCATTAGAGCATTTTAGATGACATTAAGGTAATTTACCCCTCATAAGGATTAATCAATATCCAAAAGTGCCATGATTATGATCATTTAGGTGCCACTATTATAAATCAAGATCCAAAAGTACTATCACATAAATCATGATCATTGACATCGACACTAACATTAATCACTGACATTGACATTGATAAATATGACGTTATGTCAGATGTTTTCCAAACACAATTCCTAGCTCTAAACCTAGGGAAATTCCTAGTGCTATTCCAGACGTTTTTTTGAAGGCTATTTTGGGCGTTATATGAGTTGCTTTTTTGGACGCTAATTGGGATGTTAACTGATATGCTAATTATCATCCAAAATAGCGCCAACTTTTAAATTGGGACGCTAATTTGGATGCTACGTGGGACGACAATTTGGATGCTAATTGGGATGCTGATTGGGACACTAATGATTAATCCAAAATAGCGCCAACTTTTAACTTGGGATGCTAATTGGGATGCTACTTGAGATGGTACTTGGGACGCTAATTTGGACGCTATTTTGGACGTTAATTAGCATCCCAAATAGAGCCAAATTGTAAAAAGGGACGCAAATAACGCCATTAAAAGCGCCATCCTGTGGAAAAGCGTCCACTTTGTCCAAAAAATGATGAAAAATACACTAAATTTGATAGTGGACACTAAAAAGGAAGGTAAAAGAGACGTTAATCATAGGGTTTTGTTGTAGTGAAGGGGCACGTGTCAACCTAACAATCATTACAAGTTTAAATAACCAACTAAAAAATGTTCAATACATTGGCAGTTTAACTAGCCCACAAATTGTTCACCGTAAAAAGGTCATTCCGCCCATGCAACTTGCAAAGTTGCAAGTAGGCCACTTGTGATTCTTAACTTATTTGGACCAGTTATAATTCCTCATGCAACAACCTACTAAAGAATGTTCAATACATTGGTATTCGAACCAGCCCACAAATTGTTCACCCCTAAAGGGGCATTCCACCCATGCAACTTGCAAGCAAGCTCCACTTGTGGTGCCCAACCTATTTGGACCAGTTATAATACCTCATGCAAGTTTTAATGCATTTCTGGAGTTTAAAAGAAGCAGTGTCAACGAAAAAAAAAACTCATGTGGTTTCCAAAAAGAAAACTCAATTACTCGATATTTTAATCAACTTTTCTCACTAACAAGGTACATTGAATTGGGTGAAAAAAATTCCTCTATAGAACATAATTGACAAGAAAGTGAAGGTTGGTATAGTAAATTACAAGGCAAACCACAAATCAACTTTGGAGGAAACCACTACAAAATTAGAGATAATCTAAAACTACAAGTATTTGGGACTAGATTTCAACAAGAGGCCAAGTTGGGATGCACTTACAAGGAAAAGACAACAAAGAGGGTGGAAAGATATTTTCTTGCTCCAAAATAGATGCAGTAAAGAGAGGTTTGGGACTGAAATGCTGGTCTCATTTAAAAAAAGATGTACCTTTTATATGAGATGACCATCTTTTTTTTGATGCAGTAAAAGTTGCCTTTGCATCAACCCCATTACTAAGTCCTCCGGAGAGTGGAGGATATTTCTCATCATGTATTCTCTAAAACTTGGGATCACAAGAATGGATGAATGCAACTGACTCATCTCCCTCTTCCAAACGCTCATAACCAAAATAATCCTGTTTGGATGTGAATTTCGGGGACCAAGTATATCTAGAAACAGATGGAACCGGTTTAAACAAGTAACACCCTATAAAAAGTTGTCTAAATAATTAAAAATGAACCCCTCATGAGTTACTCGTATTTGAAATAAGACTATATACCCAATAATTGGAGGATTTGAAAAAGTTAATCCTCTTATCTTCCTTTGGAAATTAATAAAATTATCTTATCTATCTTATTTTATACATAGAAATGGCAGTTGTGGATAGACAAATGATTCCAATCAAAATCAGCCAAAATGAGTTGAAGAAAAAAGAAAGAAAAATCTGCAGTGCAAAAAATGGTTTGAAGAGTTGGAATGTGAAGAAGAAAGGTGCTCACCAAATAAAAAGGAACTGAAAAATTATGTACAAGAATGCCACAAGAAGGGGAAATGGACAAAACATGTTGAAAGAAAACAACAATACTAAATAGACAACTTCAACACAATGGAAGAAATCAAAGTGAAAAAACACTTGAAGGTTAAAATCACATGGCATGAAAAGTAGGTAATATTGCAGTTAAGAACCATTTCCCACAGATTGAGATGTGAAACCAAAATTGATTGCATAACATGATGTATTTTTCCTGTTGTCAACAATGCTTGCCAAATCACTATTTATGAAACCAGTCAATCTAAAATATGAAATTAAGGAACACAAGATTCCATAATCAGTTGTACTTGCAATGTATCTTAAAATTCATTTACCAATCTACCAATGAGCAACCCAAAATAGTTCATGAAGTAAGAAGTTTCCATGGATTGTCTAACTATTATCACAAATTTTTTGAAGGTTACTTTAAGATTTCAACACCACTCAGTCATTTGTTGAAGATGAATAGACTATGGAATTGGATGGAGAAGTTTCAGGAAACATTCTATGAACTCAAATGCAAACTTGTGACAACACCTATGTTAAAGTTGCCATATGTTGTGCAATTGTTTGAGGTATAAGAAAATGCCTTAGAGTTTGGCATTGGAGGAGTTTTGTTGCAAGAGGGTCATCTAGAGGCCAAAGAGAGAAGAAATTTACATGAACACAAGCAAAGGTACAATTATCATGAGGAAGACATGATCGTAAGTGTGTATTTCCTACAAGAATGGAGGCAACACTTGTTGGGAACATCCGATTGGTTGAGAATATCCGAGACAATGTTGCACTGAGCAATCTAATGTGTGACATAATTGATATTGTCACCTATTAGGCATGTTAGCAAGGATTTCTCGACAGAATTCGATAGAATTTTACATGACCATTGAGTACTGGGCAATCTTGATGCAGTAGTGGACGCTTTAAAAAAGAAGTCACAACCTACATTATTACCAGAAGATGGGTTGTCGATACCCATAGGAAGTCATGTGCAAGTCTTTATAGACTTCCATGAGAAGATCAAGGAATGATTGTAGAAAGGCCCCATCATGATGAACATCATGAAGTAGGTGAAGGAGAGAAAGGGGAGGATGTTTTGGATAGACAACAAACTTTTGTACATTAGTGATCGAAACTATGTTCCTAAGTCATCTAGTCTTAGTCTTAGGAAGGAGATATTGAAGGAATTCCACAGCTCGTCTTGAGTTGGCCATCTAGGGCAATGAAGAATGATGGAATTATTGGAAAGAGGATACGACTAGGAGGAAATGTGAAATGATGTGGAAGAGTAAATTAACACTTGTCTTGTATGTCAACAAGACAAAGAAGATACTAGAATGTAAGCTAATCCATTACAAAATTTGCTAATTATGTCAAAAGAGACCTTGGGCAAGTATCTCTATGGAATTCATCACTTAGATAATAGTTTCACAAGGATACAATGGGATTTGGGATTTTTGTGGTTGTTGACATATTTTCCAAGTATACTATCTTTGTGCTAATGAAATTTTATTGTATTAGAAACGAAGTTGTGAAGTTGTTTTTCAAAGATGTGAACTTCTAGGGTCTATCATTGAGTATTGCATTGGACAAAGACATAAGTTTCATAGGATAGTTTTGGATAGAGTTATCCAAGCTTGTTGGTACCAATCTATTCATGAATTCAAGTTACCATCCACAAAATGATGGGTAGGTAGAATACATAAATGGCCTTTTAGAGGAAATTACATAAGGAATTTTGTTCAAGCAGACAAACTAGCCAAATTTTTTGGATGCAGCCTAGTTAAGAATCTCAACTACAACACGGATAAGACTTCTATGATAGGATAGTCCATTTGAGTTGGAAACTAGGAAAAAAATGTTGGCTCCCCCACACAATTTTGCAAGGATACAATGGTAATTACCCATCATCCTTGGGGTTTATGAAGGTATGGTAGGATGGATTGGAGATGGATCTCATTCAATTGAATAATGTGACAAAAATAATGAAGTGTTGGGAAGATTGTGATGAGAGGGAGATAGAATTCAAAGTAGGTAGCTTGGCCTTGCTTAGGTTTGGTAGATAAAAGTTCAAGCCACCAAGTGGCATGTCTAATTATTTTGTTGTGATGTTTTGAGGAGTCTTTCAAGGTACTTGAGAAAATTGGCAACATCACTTAAAAAATGGATTTTCAAAACACATGAGAACTCACCATCCATTTTTCCATATGAGTCAGTTGAAGCCTTATAGGATTTAAAAAGATGATCCTAGTCAAGTCTCACATCTAAATCCGATGTGATGATCGTAGGCATAGTAGATTTGGAAGTGAACAAGATACTTGCACACATGATGACACAATTCAACAAGAACTAAAGGAAATAGTACTTTTTAGCCGGAAGGATAGACTTGAAAATGAGAACAATTAGGAAAGGAAGGAATCACTATGGTGATATGAAGATAAGATTTGATAGTTTAAGAAGCATAAACTTAGGGTACTTAGGCAAGTGCTAGTTGGACATTTTAGGATGACAACAAATTTGGTGGTGGAGGCTATATTGCATTCACCTATGACCAATAATAGTGGCATTGTTGACAAAACAATGAGGGTTACTAAGTGAGACCATGATGCCAAATGTTGCATGCTAGAGAGATGACTAAAGTGGTGAACCATCCATGTTTCCTTATATACTTGGGGTTATCTTGGGTGCACAATCGATACATCCGAACTCAAGAGAGAGAAGGCACCCCTTCTTTAATTAGCACTACCTTTGATGTACTTGACCAAGTGGATCTAGGTGCACTCAATATGATTGCTTGTGACAGACACAATTGCAACAAACATGCTTGTGGGCATACATGTGATGGTTCCAAATGCGATGGATGAACATGTGATGAGACATATGATAGATGCACTTGTGGCCATGCAATCACTGAGCACACTTGCAACACACATAATTGTGGGAACACTTACGAATGCAAATGACCAATGGACCAAAGACACCAAAGGAAGGAAATTTATATGGGGGCACTTGGGTCCACCTTAAAAGCAAGGGTCTTGCAAAAACTTTGCAAGACTCATATATATAGTGGATATCTTAAAATGGATAAGGCGTCGTTGGAGATTCAATCTTGGCAATCGATTGAGATATGAGTTCAAAATGAGCTCTATGATTGCAATAATTTATGGGTTTTGCATAGTAGGGAAAATTTGGATTGAGTGAAAACAAAGAAGTAAAATGGACTTACAAGATGTAGGCTTGTGGTAGCTTCAAGGGTCATATTGATAGTTCTAGACAAGGGGTTCCTTTTGTAATTGTATTCTGTAAAAATGGCTACAACCAATTAGTCTTCATCCTCTGGTACAACATAACATACCTCATCTAATAAATTTTAATGCATCTACCTTGGGTGTTGGTTGCACATTTTCCTTGTGTTCTATTTGGTTGGATGAATATTGTTTTGTTTCATGCATTGTGATGTCAAATTAGTATAACATTATCTAAATATAAGTATTGTTGAGATGCTTTACAATACATGTTATGATATGTCCATGTTGTGGGATAACTTGCTTAAGTAAAATTACATTTATGTTTATAAAAAACAAAAAAACAAAAATGCTTTAATGCATCAATACACCTTATCATAACAAAATGAAAGAAAATGTTTTGATGCATTTTTGTTTATAAAAAGACAAAAATACTTTGATGCATCAATACACTTTATCATAACAAAAATGAATTCTGAAATTACAAATCATCTCTTAACTTGATACAAAATATTATATTAATATATCAATCTCAAATGTTCAATAATCTTGCATTTTAAAATTACAAATCATTTTTAATTTATCACAAAACATTATATTAAGATATTATCATATCATATTAAGAGATACTTGAAACTTTTTAGCTCATATATTACAGATGATATTGATATTAGTTTGAAACATCCAAACAATTTAAAAAATGGAAGTAATCTCTAACAAAATATTATATTGAGATAGGTAAAGATGCTTGAGACTTTATTATATTAAGAGATACTTGAAACTTTTTGACATATATATTACAGATGATATTGATATTAGATTGAAACATCCAAACAATTTTAAAAATGGAAGTAATCTATAACAAAATATTATATTGAGATATGTAAAGATGCTTGAGACTTTTTAACTCATATATTACAGATGGTATTGATGTTAATTTGGAACATCCATACAAATTTAAAAATTGAAGTTTAGAAAGATGACCTTTAGCTTCAGGCAAGGATTCTAGTTTAGAGCATCCAGACAGGTTTAAAAACTGAAGTTCAGAGAGGCAACCTATGTATTCAGACAAATACTAGATTTGAGTGTAACTTAAATCCAAGTATTCAAGATGTCTACGGCTCCACAAGGTTATTGGCAATAATTTTATATTTGTTCTCGACATATCTAAAACCTTAATGTAGGGGAGTTGTTCTAAAAAAGACATTGAGACTTCTTCCAACTCTTTATTTGTCCCCGAATTAAAGAAACTAGATTTCTGCAGTTCAATCTCTGTGCAGTTATATATTTAATATTATTGCCGTAAAATGTTATTCTTTACCAATCATTCCTCTCGATCTCCCCGGGAAAATTGTCAACCTGTCTATCTGCTAGGAACAGAAAATTTTGAACCTGTCCACCTGCCATGAACAGACAATGTTCCTCGCTCTTTCCAATATACATTGCCAAATCACGGAGAGGATTGTAAGTTTTTATGAAAAGTATTCCATGGGGAACGTGAGTTACCTGGAAGAAACAACGATCTTCAATTAACTTTATATAACTGTAGGCGCTGTCCATGCTCTTCACAAAACCTTCTGCGATCCACATTCCCACCATCTTCTGCGCCTCAATTTCTTCATCTCTCGGGAACATGGCACAATACAGAAAACAACTTTTGAAGTTAGCATAGGGTAATATCTCATAACTCCATCTCAATATCTGATACAAGTGGTCATCAATGCTGAGATAAGAAGTTGGAAACTTGTGATCAGATGCCGTTGTTAGCATTTGCGCTAAAGCAAGATTCCAGTCATTTCGAGAGGTGTTGCCCCTCATTGTTGCAGCTACTACATGTATGGCTAACGGTAAACCTCTAAACTCATCTGCAACTTTTCTAGCAATATGTTGGGAATCCTGTGGAAGATGGCCGTCTTTGAAAGCAACATTGCAGAACAGCTCCCAAGCTTTCTTGCGTGTCAGGGGTTCTATTTATATCCCACATTTTGCCCATGTTTTTTCAATCACATCTTTTGTCCGACCAGAGCATATGATTTTGCTTCCTTTGTCATACCCAAATTCCACGCCCAATCTCTTGAGATTGAGTGGTATCGTGATGTCATAAAAAACCAGAAGAAATTTCTTGGCCTTAAGATATTCTAACAATTTTATCTTTCTCATATCTAAATCAATAGAATGGCCAGCACCTGGATCTAAATTAATAGAATGGTGAGCAGCTAGATCTAAATTAACAATCCGAGCAATACAATCCTGTAGCTCTGGAATATCCAATTGACCGACTGTAACCCAAATGACAACATGGAAGAAGTCACTTACCTTGTAGCTGTTGTACACATTTTGGAGCAATCTTGTTTTCCCAACCCCGGCACCGCCACATACACCAATTATGCGAAGATCGGGCGTTTCCCTTAACCACGACTCTACAACCACCTCGCCATTTTTAGGCCCAGTCTGTACAAGCTCTGTATGCTCTGTAAGCTTTTTAAGCTCTTTATAGAGCTCATCCACATTTTTCTTCCATTTAATAATAAGTTGTATAAAGCTCTTTAAGCTCTGGATGCTTTTTCATGTCTTTAAGCTGTATAAGCCGTATAAGCTTTTAAAGCTGGTTAAGCTCTTTAAGCTTTGTAAACTTTTCCAGCGTTTTAAGCTGTTTAAGCTCTTCAAGCTCTGTAAGCTCTATAAGCTCTGTATGATCCATAAAGTCTGTATGCTTTGTAAGCTTTACAAACTGCAGAAGCTCTTTAAGCAGTTTATCCTCTTGAAGCTCTGCCTGCTCTATAAACTTGGTATGGTCTTTAAGCTTTTCAAACTGCATAAGCTCTTTAAGCTCTTCAAGTTCTTTATAGAACTTATACACGTTTCGATTGCATGGGATACAATAGAAAGGCCGTGAGTCTTGCTGATCTAATATCTCGCCGATCAAAAGTATGGCCGATCCAAGCTCTTTAAACTCTGTATGCTCTCTAAGCTTTTTATAGAACTCACGCACGTTTCGATTGCAAAGGAGGCGATAGAAACGTCGCTGCCGCCTTGAGTCTCGCTGATCTAATACCTTGCTGATTAAAAGTCTGGCCAATCTAAATTCATTTTCCATCCTTTCGAAACCATTAATGAAGGTCTCTATGGGCGCCGTTTGCCCATAACTGAATTGAGTCCTGATATCGAGTAATAGGCTCTTCATTCGATTTAACTGAGATTCCAGAAGCCCATGGTCATCCAACCGAGTAACATCATCTATCTGTTCCATGAGATTAACAATCCTGTTTCTGTTCAGCAAATCCATTGCTACTTTGCTTGGTGGAGAGCACGGCAGAGGGTACAGAATAAAATCAGAGCTGTTGGAAAAATGTAATTACTAGCAGATCTGTACTTGACTTCCAACAGACTCTACAAGTCAAGATCTTGTCGGTCAGTCTGACAAGAGGGAAGAGTCAACGATTCGGCAATGTAAACCAGTCGAATTTATTTCTGAAGCTAAGTTGTTAGGCAGATAGTTATTACACTCTTTAATTATGGTGAGTGAGTAGGCCCATGTAGAAGCAATCTTTAGGTTGCCTATAAATAGAAGAAGCAAATTGTAAATCAGTTTTTATAGACAGTAGAGAACTCCGGGTTCTGTGTATGTGATTTAGTCGAAGAGTCGAAGCTCTGTAGAGCGACAAGTCTGGGCCGACCAGTTTGTAATCAACAAGTTTGTAAAACTTTGTTATTTCCGCATAGTTAAATATATGAAATAGTTTATGATTGAATGCATGACTATTTCGCTGCACTTACTCACAGGGGAAAAGCATTTGTAATTTCTTAAGTCTTTAGACTAAGAAACATACTCTGTAGATTTCGACCAAAGTGAACCTACTTGAGTGGTTGGTTGAGTGAGCCGACTTGGTCCAAGACATGAAGTGAGCCGACTTGGAGCCTGAGCCGACTTGGTCGAAGACAAGAAGTCAGCCGACTTGGTCGAAGAGAAGAAGTCAGTGGACTTGGTCGAAGTGACAAGTGGCCGAGGTAAAAAACCTGTCGATAGAACCAACAAGTAAGTCGAAGTAAATTTAGTCGAGTGTAGGAGTGTAGGACCGACTAAAATTTATAAACTTGTCTATCGAGAAATAGACAAGTTTCACCGACAAGTAAAAAGAAAAAGTAGTCGACCTGAAAAATGAAAATTAAAATTTAATATCGACTGAGCCCTAAACTCAAATTTAGTCAACTTGATTTTGGCTATACCAAATGAAATGAGAAGCTCTCCGCCACACAACTCTTATCTCCGAATTTGCCAAACTCCCCGCCACACAACTCTTTTGTCAACAAAATTATTTACACTTCTTTCAACTAAGTTACCTACTCAAATTCCCCACCGATCAACCACACAACTTTCGAAGAGGGTTGTTGACTTTCTTGTAATATCTTGCGGCTATCTCTTTCACGACTTTCCACGAAGGCTTTGGACTTTCTTATCCTATCTTCAGCCTATATCTTCAACAAAGTTACCGATTTATACGAAGTTACCCACTCATTTGGTAGAAATTCACCACCGATCAACCACACAACTTTCCACGAAGGTTGTGGACTTTCTTGTACTATCTTCAGTCTATCTCTTCAACAAAGTGACCGATTTATACTTTTTAACGTTTTAACCACTCTTTTCCATTATAAATTATAATGAGCAATTACTTCAAAAAGATACAATAATACATTGATAGGTTGTCGTTGGAGAGTAAAATAATTGAAAATTTTAAAATAAAAATATCAATTTTAAAATAAAATCAAATTAATGTTTTTAACCAGCCAAAAACATGCATAAACTAAAGTTTGTCCATATTATATATTTGCTCATATTATATAATTGGTCTTGTATCAAGATTTGAAAGTAACAACCATTGGATTTTGATTATGAATTTGAGAGCAATAACAACCACATGAAACAAATTTTTTTTAATTTGGTCCAGAAGCAAACAAAATTTCAAAATAAACTAAATAAAATTCAATTTTCAAAATACATTAGCTCAAATGGATAGGGGCTTGAAGTTTACACATGGTCAAAGTCCTCATTGCCCATTTCCCATCTCAGTGTATAGAATAGGATTTACTACCTATAAGAACCAATTTTCTTCTAAGTCCATTATCTCCATGTCACAATATTCAACAAATACCCTACTTGTAATTAAGTATGCATAGATCAAACAAGAAAAGATGACATTAATAATTTGATTTTCTTCTGAGTCCATTATCTCCAAGTCACAATGTTCAACAAATACCCTCCTTGTAATTAAGTATGCATAGATCAAACAAGAAAATATGACATTAATAGTTTGAGCAATAACATCTGCAATAGATCGAGTTCAAGCGCTCAATCTCGTAAGGTCATCAAAACTAATCTCCAACGGAAAGATGAGTTAATAAATCAGACAACTGCTAAGGTACTTTTACTCAATACTAAACCCATAAATGATAAGCTTCTTAAGTTACAACTAAGTACATTTTGAATCTTCATAGCCATTGAAATTTTATCAAAACCTAACATTCATGATTCCAAATGATCCATTAACATATCTACTAAAATTGGAGCCCTGTTGATAAATTAAGTTGGTCCAATCATTAAATGGAATTTAACTTGTTCATGAAATTTATCAACAATTCCATAGAAGCTACAAATCATTCAATGATATATATTCATGACTAGTTAAGAAGTGAAAGGAAGCAATAAAACCATAGGTGATCTACAAGTTCTAAGTCGCATCCACATCTAGTCTACTCACTCTTCCATGCATAGAGAAATAGAGAAAATCATAGAGAAATTCATCCATAGACCGCAATAAATAGACATATAAAGATTGATAATGTTGTCATAATGTTACAATATAGAGTATTCAAGTACTATAATGATACAATTCTCATTTATCATTTTCTCTTGTGGGAAGAAAACCCCTAAATCACAAAAAAAGATCTTCACATAATCGAATTCCAAGTCCGCACAATAGTTCAAGTAACCATAATAAGAAATTTGAATTAGGCCTGATGTATTACTAGTATGTAAGTCGTGCAATGTACCAATAAGGATGAGAAAATACAATTAATTCAAGAATTTCAATCATTCATTCACCATCCTCCTCATTATCCTTAGCATTATTCAAAACATTCAATTGATTAATCAATTTTGCCTCTCTCTTCATAGGTTAGTTTCCTTGTCTGTCAAGGTGCAAGGTTTCACATGTTAATGACTTAATAATAAAGTAATTTTACTTAAGATAAACTTGCCACAATATTTCAATAACTCCTAAAATATCCAGAACTGAAAACACTTATTGCTTCTACACTTTAGGGACATGTTTCTCAGTGTGTTTGATTGTCGGGTCTGCTTAAATAACAGCATGCACTTTCTTGTACAACTCTTCAATGCTTTAAGGCTCTATACCTTTATTTTTATTTTGAGAAAAATGGATATGGAAAACCATAAACACAAACATAATTATGAAGATGTGAAGCTCAATACTTTCTAATTCATCTTCTTTCGACGTCTAGAAGTATCACAAAAAAGAAAATACAAACCACTAAGTGGATATGGAAAACCATAAACACAAACACAATTATGAAGATGTGAAACTCAACCTTTATATATCATCAACATCAACCTTTAGATAGTGGCCCTTGGCCTTTCTCCAACTTATGGCTTAGCATATTTTAGACCTTCTTCACATTGATTATTTAAGATAAATGTGAGGATATTATTCAATAAATATTTTTGAATATTACAAATTTTGCAACTCCACGTGAAGCTCTCTTACAAATTTGTCTTTTCCTTCACACTTGTTACTCCAAAATGTGAAGGCAATTTG
Organism: Pseudotsuga menziesii; assembly: GCA_001517045.1. NCBI lineage: Eukaryota > Viridiplantae > Streptophyta > Pinopsida > Pinales > Pinaceae > Pseudotsuga > Pseudotsuga menziesii. Next base: position 115,499 of record LPNX010183603.1, read on the forward strand.
AGATATTTACCTAGTTGTTCAGTGACAAGGATAGGTTAATAGAGAAGCTTGTTTCCTGTAATGCAAAAAGTGGTATTTAGGATGCACTAGAAGGATGGGTTAATAGAGAAGCTTATTTCCTATAATGCAAAAAGTGGCATTGAGGATGCACTAGAATCTATGCAAATTGTTGAGAGAATAGGTAGATTACTTAGATTCCTAGGATGTCTAATGATATACTTGGTGATAGTATTTTCATCATCAGTTAAGGTAAAATGTCATATATTATTTGCAAATAGATTAAAGAATATATGAGAAGGAAAGGGCTTCCACTTGTATAATTCAAAATCCCAGGTGATGTGGAGCAGTGATATCAAAATGGATGCATAAGATAGATAAAAACATGTGTAGATGATGCAAGACAAGTACCCTCTATCCATGGTATTAATCTGGCTTGGAGGTAGATTGTAGCAGGAAACAATTCTATCCTCATTCAGGAAAACAATTCTTTGTTTTCATAATAATTAGTAAGTCTAGAAGTAGTTTGGCATCACATCACAATTAAATCTCAACAAGATCTAGTGCACAGACACATAAAAGTTTATCGTGATAAAATGCATCTTCAATGGTAGTTCTAGAGCTTAGAATGCATGCTTTCTGAATTGGACATAATGACAATGTTCTTATTGCTTGAATCTGCATTGGAATGATAATGGCAATGTTCAATAATAAGAGCTCCATGATTCTGACAGAACTGACTGAAAAGAAAGAGGCCATTGTGAATTTAAATCTTGGAGTCGACACCATTATACATAACCTGGGCATCGAGATTTCTGGCTCGGATCACAAAGGTGAAGTTCCCATCTTGACGCTTTCAAAGAATAAAATTATGGATAGTTTCTCGCGTTTAGTGATGGTTCAAATCCAGTGTGCAAACTTCTATGAACAGTGTGGCTACAACTTCAGTGTTTTGCAGCTTCGACCTAGGAATGGACTTTCTTTGGGCCTGTTGGCAAGCATTCTCTCAATTCATAAAAACGATATGATTCAATATAATATAGTAAAGGGTTATGATGTTTTACTGTTATGTTAATCAAAACTGAACCCGAAAATGTGTGGAACAGATGTATTGGCAAGTAACAAAATTATTTTGAATGTCAAGCACTTCATTTATGTGAGAAGTATGTGTCAAGGAGCAAAGAAAATTTAAACATAATTACCCATTTATTTAACTGCCCATTTTAAGTTGTTTTCTATGTCGCATCTTACAAGAAGAAATATTGCTTTAATACTAAGTGGAAAAAAAAGTATGGATCCCTCGCTTGTATTGTTTGTTTGTTTACAAGTTGAAGGCAAGTGTTTGGTTTGTCAAAAAATTCCTAAAGTTTTGTTTGGTTTCAGTTGTAATACAAGATCACTATAATACAGTGTTGGCTCATCGGCTCATAATATAATGCTTCATAAATACCGCTTTGGTGAATCATATCAAATTCGGCATATTAGGTCTTTGTAAATAATAAATATATTTAGCTGATTAGGAAGTAACTTCATATACGAAAGATAACACCTTAAGGTTTCAAATTCAAAGATAATAGTAGTGTATACGAAGTCAAATATTTTAATTGATAGGGATTAAAACGGTCCGCTTTAGCCTTAGTTTGGTATATGAATTAGATAAAAAGGATACAACTTCCACTTTTTATTGGATGAGAAGGAGAACTCCTTATTTCTGATGATAATTGATAACCTTAATTCAAAGGTAGTTACAAAATAACCAAAATAAATGTAGCACCCCAGTTTTGACCTCGTTTGCATTAAAAATGTATATGATGTTTATATTGTATTTAATCGTGTTGTGGAGCTAAAGGAAAAAGCCCCACCATCGATTTAACGTTTTATGTTTCGGTGATTAAAATCGTTGCCGATGGTATTTTGTGCTAGCCGGCACATTATAATTTTAGCATCATGTAAATATGCAATTTAATTAAAAACCCACAACCAGCTATGTCAATGCAACAAATAATGAAATGGGGGCATGATTTCCTAAGGATAAGGGGGAGGGGAATATTTAACCTTTGGGGGCCAATGGGGAAAAGCCAAATGTCAATGGGAGAACCCATCAAATAGTCAACTACCTTTCTTGTCCCATTCACCCAATCATTTAATTCTACCAGAAATTGGTTGAAGTAGTTATTGCATGGGGATGGGAAGAGTATGGGCAGGAAATTCGAATTTGGGGAAAACCCATTTTTGGGGAAAAACGTTTTTGACTTTTGGGGCAAGTTAACACCCAAAATGCATGCCCATTTGGCCATACATCCATGTTCTCCATTTTCCTCACGCAGTAAAGCTTGGGAGATGTTTGACCTTCACAATTTTTCCTGTTGTGTGTTCTCGTTCATGATTTTGGAGCTCTTGGGCATTTTTCTCACCATCAGTCATCCACGTTGGGGCTCTCTCAAACGGCCGAAAGTTTTTTGTGTACAACAGTAACGTTTTTGGGTTTCTTGTGTGTGTTTTACCTCACTTGGGCAGTCGTTTCTTCATTTTCCTTAGGCTGTAAATTTGTTTTTTGTATTGATCTGTGGTTGGGTCCTTTCCCTAACGTTTTTGTTGCATTTTCTCCACTAATCTCCAAGCTGAAAATCGTTTTTGTGTTGCCCAATGATTTGTGGAATAGACCACGTTCTATTGGGTGTTGATGAATTTGATTTTGGCCATGTTAGGGCCAAAACGTCCCTGTAATACGAATTTATGTTAGGGGATTGTTTTCACCCACCTTGGCAATTTATTTTGTTGCCAAATTGTTTTCCTCAACCCAAAGATTGTGTATTCTTTTGTGCTTTGGTATGTATTGAATTGGGAGTAGAAATGGGGCCTGAACAGCTTGATAAACCTAGTGTGTGAAGGAACCTCACAGACAGATCTAGGGGGTTGGTTTTCTTCTTTTCACACCTTGAATAGCATTGGAAGGGAAGGCATAGCCCGAGGGAATGTGTAGCGGAGAAGGGAATGCTTCCTTGTGTTGGGTGGGTAGATGTTTAGAAGCCAGGTTAGATTTGGTGCAGGAGTCCATAGCTCTGTTAAGGATCTCACTAGCTTAGCAGTTAGTCTATCCATCTCATTGGCAGCCTGATAAACCCAACTGTGTTGGCTTGGTTGAATTCTTGTGTATCCTTGGATACATGTGAGCCTGCTAGTGTTCCCTTATTCCTTGTGGGAATCATGCCCAACTTTGGGGTGGAAGTGTTGCTGAGAGATTGATGAGCACACTGTCCTATGGTTGGGTGGAACATTGCAGCGACATAGCTGGTTGCGGGATGAGCTTCTTCATAAGATAAGTATCTCTGTGTTAATCTCTACATTGTTTTTGTTCAATGAATTACAATGAAAATGATGAACATGTGTATGCTTTCACTGTATGTTAAATATTTACACATCTGTGCATGTATGAGTTCAATGCATTTCATTTTATCATGTGTGTGTTCATGGGATTTAAATTTCCTGGATTAGATAGCAGTAACGTCGTGTTCTTTCCATCTGGTGGAGGGGTGGGGACGTGACAATAAATTTTAAGAAATGGATAAAAATAAATGTTAGACATCATAAGAAATTATTACATGATGAGTAAGGGTACCCATCAAATTTAAACCCTAATTCTGTTAATTGCGTGATGGGTAAGGGTAACCATCAAATTTAACCCCTGAAATTTTCCTTCACAAGTTGTCCATACGGAAGCCAAGCCAGTCAAGTCAAAGTGATATGTTTCAAATAATTTGTTTTGCACGGTCACATCGGCCATGGGTGCTATTGAAGTCAACAAAGTCTTGTTGGGTCACATGGGCCATGGTTGCGATTGAAGTTAACAAAGTCTTATTGTAAGAGTTATTGTTATTATATTAAAATTTTAAAATAATATTTTTAATATTTAATTATCTTTTCCCATTACCATGCCTTATCAGTTAACATCCTCACCTCCTCCATATGTTTTTACCATTCTCTTTGTTCATTTGCATTTTTAGTTCCGGTCTTCTTGCTGGATGCTTTTAAATCCATATTTTGTTCTTCCTGTCATATTCTTACTGTGCTCTCTCTAATGGCTGCTTTATATTCTATTGTGCTCTGTACCAACCAAGCAATGGATCTTGTGACTAGAACTACTAGAAACAGGATAATTATTAATCTGCTCATCCAACAGATTGACGATGCTATTTATTTGGATGAGCGTAAGCTTCTGGAATCTTAGTTAAATCGACTGAAGAGCCTCTTATGCAATATCAACAATGAATTGCGGGATCAACATAGGACACCCCCTAAGACGATGACCAATTTCTTGCTAAGGATGCAAAATGAAGTTGGAAAGGGAAGACGATTGATTGATTGCTCAGTACAATGGCCACAACGTTGTTTCGATTCCCTCCTTTGCAGGTCCAGGCCCAAACTCTCTGGGAAAATCAGAAAATGGAAGATGAGCTTCAATGATCTCTTTAAGGTGCTTCAATCCGACTTTTCTTTGTTTTACAATCATCCAAATATTCTCTCCTCCAAGCATGTGAAGAAATTCCAGACATCACTACGGAGATGTTTCCGAAAGCAAAGGTAGTGCAACTAGTCTAAATAGTTGTCGACTTGAAGAAAGAGAACGAGTAGTTGTAGGAATGCGCAGTACCAAGTACACCACCTGAGTAGGTAGAAGAGCGCAGAAGCAAGATTGAGGAGGTGACAACATAGCTAGAAGAGTTGGAGAAAGTAGCCAACTCCATTTCCGAAGAAACAACACAGTTTTGGATGCGAGTGATCTAAGACAACTAGCTGCAGCAATTAGGTGCTCAACTCAATGAGGCGAAGGTGTAGCTGACAGTGATGTGTGGATCACTAAGAATGATGGCCCCAATTATAGAAGTGACAAACGCGACAAAATTGAAAGCACTACAGTAATGAGTCACCAAGGCGAGAGAACGACATCAGCGCTAGACGGTTTAGTTAGATCAATTCCAGGAGGACGCACAACTTTTGGCACTTAAAGCTATGGAGAGACTTGCGACCACCCAGTAGGAAAGGCCCAATAAAGTGTCCCAGATATCAGATGAGCACCCAACAGAGCAAGAGGTCGAGGAATGTACAACGCTGAGTGCAAAGGTCAAAGAAGAGGTTGAATAGATGCGAACAGAATGTGACAACTTCAAAGCCAAGTTGAACAAACCAATGGTATCCAGCTGACGTGGCTCAAGGACGAGCCACAAGTTTGTGTTGGGATCGTGTTGGAAAGGGAGTTAGTTGCGCAAAGAAAGACAAAGGAGACAACAACAAGTGTCAAAGTGGATTGCGCAAGAGAAAGTTACCAACAAGTGGGGTCATTCTAGTTGAAAGTAGTTAGAATTTTGGTCCAAGTTAGTGAGAAGGTTGGCTTATGTGGACCTTTTTGTAAAGGCGCAAGCCTATAAATAGAATTAGGAGTGTAGTTAATAGAACACCTTAGATCTGGAATTGAAGATCATCTTTATCTTTTTTTCATCTTGTATTGTGAGATCTTATGGTTAATTTGAATAGATGCGAACAGAATGTGACAACTTCAAAGCCAAGTTGAACGAACCAACGATATCCAGCTGACGTGGCTCAAGGATGAGCCACAAGTTTGTGTTGGGATCGTGTTGGCAAAGGAGTCAGTTGCGCAAAGAAAGACAAAGGAGACAACAACAAGTGTCAAAGTGGATTGCACAAGAGAAAGTTACCGACAAGTGGGGTCAATCTAGCTGAAAGTAGTTAGAATTTTGGTCCAAGTTAGTGAGAAGGTTGGCTTATGTGGACCTTTTTGTAAAGGCGCAAGCCTGTAAATAGAATTAGGAGTGTAGTTAATAAAACACCTTAGATCTGGAATTGAAGATCATCTTTATCTTTTTTTCATCTTGTATTGTGAGATCTTATGGTTGCGACCTGCTTTGTAATATGTGGATGAATGGGTTTTGGTCTCAGGCTTTCGACCAAGGATGTTTTGTGATCTGTTGAAGTTAATATTAGAAGGATGCTGGTGCAAAAACTCGTCTTTTTTATGTTCGTGATCTGTGATATTTCTCATGTTTGAATGATGCAAACTCTTTATGTGTTTAGTGGGTTCCTGTATATCGATATATTTGTTAAGTTAATTTGAATCACGATTGTTGCGATACTAGAACTTGCTCTGAATGATGATAAGTAGGTTTAGATGATGCGTTAGAATCTTTTCAATCTATGAACTGCATTGTGACAGAGTAAGATTAAGTGCACAAGTCCTCTTCCTTCTGCGGAAACGCGGTTCCTGCAGCCCTCCCTCAAACATCTCGGGTGAGACTGCATCTGCTTCATAGGTGTTGCTAGATAGGGTAAAACCTATCTGGGTCGGTGTTTAGGGAATTTGTGTTGAAGGGTGTTGACAGTGAGTGCACCCCTATCGACTGAAGTGTGTCAACACTTAATCATAGGATAAAGTTAAAACAAGAGGATATGAGAGCTTTACAAAGCATCTTCACATGCTCACGCATCATACTTGATTTTAGTAATTCAAATTTAATCAAAAAAAAAAATAAACTATAGTAAAGAAGGCAGTATTGCAAATCGCAATCGTCAAGAGAGTACTAACACCAAATGTCTTCTTGAAATCACAATCATTAAACTCTTGCTTTCTTATGGAAGAATTCCTCATCCCAGGGTGGAATTTAGCTATAGAGGGTAACGAGTGGGTTCCAAATAGTAGTCATTTGGATAACCTGAACTCTGAGCTACTCACCATACTTATTAACCTTGGTATTTTTTCCTCATAATGGGGAGGTGGAGATTATCAAGGATCGAATGCTCTTTCTTGCTATACAATCCATCAATTTTGGTACTTATACATTTTGGTTGATTCCAAAATCATATTTTCAGTCGTTGAAGCACATGTTTACAAGTCTTAAGAACCTTGTGGCAAGTAAGAGTCTCTTGACATTTGTGTTTTACCTCACTATAGGAGAATGTCTTTGCTATGTGAAGATTTGGTAAAAATTGATTTTACCATGGAAATTACTTCTACATAAAACAAAAAAGCAGGAAATGATCTAAGCCAAGAGCATAAATGAATGTTTGGGTTGTACAAATATAGTAAGAAAAACAATGACAATAGAGTGAGACGATGCCCAATCTTATTTATGATGAAGAGAACATGTTGTTGTGCTAATGTAGCCAATTTATAAATGAGGCCAGGTACAAGACCAAGGTAAATTTGATGCAACAGACGCCACTCAAGGTAAATTTTGATGGGATGGATAGGCACCATTCAACCATTTGCTTGGTATCTAAAGGTTGTCACAATTCGCAATGAAAAGTTGATATTATAAAGGAATTTAATCCTTTGTTGTCGATAAAAAAGGGGGTTCAATCGGCGATAGATGCCCACACAGAGATGTGTGTTATAACTTATAGATTGTCTGATTGGGGTTAAGTCAAAAATCCATATACATTTACACATAGAATTTTTTTCAGAGTTAAGCAACGAGGTGTATGGATAATATAAAGTTGAATTGAAAACCATTAAAACTGTGTTGGACTCCCATATGGATTCTTTCCATGATACTATTAAAAAAGAACACATATATATAAAATATTCATAGAGGAAATGCACATCAAAATTTGGTTTACATTTGGTTGATAAATAATTGGTATCTCAAGGATGACACAATAAAACTTGCTACCACTAACACTGATTCGATAAACTATTTGGATATTTCCATCACCCATTGAGTGTTTTATAATCGGGGTTAACTAAGGAAGCCCAATGTGATTTAAGTTGAGATGGAGCACCAGAGCTGCGTAAATTTACTTTACGATGCCCTAGGTCGATCTCCTTCGGACCCTCAAATTACTAATTAATACGTCACTCGACTAACATAGGAGGTGGACAGAATCCTCTCTCTACCGCTCGAGTGCATAAATGCGATCTCCCGATGGGTCGATCTCCCTTGACTAGATACAATTTTCATTCTGGAAGTGTATTAAAAATGGTGGAGACCATGGTGCACATAACATAGATGTTGTAGTGGTTGAGGAGAATATCATGGTTGAGTTGGATACTCATTATAATGATGCCTAAGGTGACATTCTTCCCGAGTCGAACCAATGTGATGGAGATCTTGAGGAAGACACCTTCAGTGTCGAAAGGTCATCCATCAATGGCCATACTCAACTAGTAAAGGCATGCATGGTGGGGTAGTTTATTTTTACCCTAATATTATTGAAGTGTTTGGAAGAAAGCTCACCTAACCTAATAGAGGGTGAGGAGAATGGCTCACCCGCCGAGAGGAAGGGTGAGGAGGCTTTACTAAATATAAATATCATGATTCCCAGCTAGGATTTTCTGGCTTGCCTTTATCCATGAGGTTACCACTACACTTTAAAAGATAGAAATAACCCTACGTGACATGAAGAGAAGTAATTCCTTCGGTAGGTTCAAATTAAATTCACGTTAGGAATAGAAACATATCTAAAATTATAGCTTTTCTGCTCTTTTCCCAACAGCACTGATAGATTTTAAGCCTTGGTTCAAAGAAGAAAGAGATTAGTAAAAAGACTATAATCGGGCCCGTGATTGCAGTGGATAAGCTAGTATCTTTGCAGCAAATCCTGGTGAAATATATATAATTCCAACAAAGCAAGGGAGAGAGAGGAAGGAAATTCCAACCCCATGTGCAACAAACTCGGGTGGTGAAAGAAATTAAATATCATAGCCTGGTGTTGTTTCACGGTAAACAACTGGTTAAACTCTTCGCTTTGGTGCTTCGGGTGCTCTAGGAGGGTTAACAAATTCCAAGTAAGCTACAGTCCCACTAAAATTATGATATTCCAGATGGTTTATCTACCACTTTGGTCCAAAAATTTCAATTTTCTACCTTAAGCATTAAGGAACAATAATTTAACCAGCAAAATGTAGAAATGGACGAAACCCTGACCTGTTTCTCTAGATTCTGATAAATATGTACTTGAAGAGATAAGCATAATACATGTTCGAGTCTCGGACTCTCCAGATTTAAGAAAAGCTTCTACGAGGCCCTGTGTCCATTCCTTCCATTGGAAATATACACAAATGTGTGTACATAGATTGTAGAATAGTACTGTATGTTTCCTTCCATGGATAATAGCTATAAATGTCTTCTTACTACCCACAAACTTTGAAAATATGTTCTCTCTATAGATCTGATCAAACTCGGCGATCTTGCATTTTCTAGGACGATAAGAGAGGTCCAAAATAAAACAAATCTCACGTAATCTGCTCTCGAGTCTCCAAGCTTTCCATTACTGCTGGCTCTGCTTTTATTTTCTACCTGCTAATTTTGTTTTTGTTGTTACCAAGCAATGGATTTGCTGGAAAGCACTGACCGTGAGGGCATAGGAAATACTATCATTATTCTCATCGAAGAGATAGATGATGTTTTTCAGTTGGATGACCGTCAGCTTCTCGAAACTCAGTTAAATCGAATGAAGAGAGTTTTAATCGATATCAACATTCAATTCCCTTATCAGCAAAGGGCGCCCCTAAAGGCCCTGATTAATCGTTTCAAAAGGATGGAAAATGGAGTTAGATGGGCAAGACTTTTAATCGAGCGCTCAAAGACAAAACTTGTGTATGGGAATCGTTTAAAAGACAAAATTCATCTATGGAAGAGAAGTGCGGATAAGTTCTGTGAAGAGCTTAAAGATCTTCAAACACATTTGGTAGAGCTGGTACAGAGGTGATGGTAGAGCGGTGGTTGAGGGAAGCTCCCCATGTTCACATAATTGGTGTATATGGCGGCGCCGGGGTTGGAAAAACAAGATTGCTCCAAAATGTGTACAACAGATACAAGGTTAGTGACTTCTTTGATGTTGTCATTTGGGTTACAGTGGGTCAATTGGATATTCCAGAGGTACAAGATCGTATTGCTCTGACAGTTAATTTAGATCTAGCTGCTCAGCATTCTTATAATGAAATGGGTTTGCCTCTAAGAAAGATCAAACTGAAAGAATATCTTAAGACCAAGAAATTTCTTCTGATTTTTGATGATTTGTGTAGTCCACTGGATTTCGACAAATTGGGCGTGGCATTTGGCGATGACAAAGGAAGCAAATTCATATGCTCTGGTCCTACAAGACATGGGATTGAAATAACGGAGGCAAAACGATGTCTATATATAGAGCCCCTGACCTGCGAGGAAGCCTGGAGGCTGTTCCATAATGTAGCTTTCAACGACGGCCATCTTCCGCAGGATTTAGAGCATATTGCTAGAAATGTTGCCGATGAGTGTAAAGGTTTACCGCTAGCCATACATGTAATAGCTGCAACAACGAGGGGCAACACCTCTGTAGATGAGTGGAATCTTGCTTTACTGCAAAAGCAAACAACCATTGATTATGAGTTTCCTACTTATCTCAGCATTGATGCGCACTTGTATCAGCTACTGAGATGGGGTTATAACAAATTACCTGATGCTAATTTGAAGAGTTGTTTTCTGTATTGTGCCATGTTTCCCAGACATGAAGAAATTGAGGTGGACAAGATGGTGGGCACGTGGATCGCAGAAGGTCTTGTTAAGACCATGGACACTGCCCACAGTTATATAAAATTACTTGTAAATCATTGTTTCTTCCAGGTAACTTACATTCCCCATGGAAAAGTTTTCATAAAAACTTTCAATCCTCTCCGTGATGTGGCAATTTATATTGGAAAGCTGGAAGACCGTTGTTTGTTCATGGCAGGTAAAGAGGTTCAAAACATTGCCAGGGAGATCGACTCGAATGATTGGAAAAGAATGTCATTTTATGGCAGTAATATTAAATATCTATCTGTCAATAAGAACTTGAATATCTCAATATGATATTAATATCTTGTATAATATATGAGCTTAAAAGTATTATCTCAATATAATGTGGTAAATGCAATATTATTGATATGTTGTAAATGCAATATTATTGAACTTATCAGATTGATATTTGAATATAATATTTTGTTATATGTTATTTGTAATTTTACAGTTTATTTTGTTATGATGAAGATGATGATGATTAACATCTACTAAGACCAACTTTGGTCTATTAGACCTTAAGAAGGAAAATATTTGGTTTACTTTAAAATCTTGTTTTTGTGCTCAAAAAGCTTGCCAAGAAGCTTTCCAAGCTTACTAAAGTTTTGGCAAGTTAGGAGGTTATAAAGGTTTGTATTGTAGCAAATACTATGAAACTCAGATATAATGTGGGTGTAAGCAAGGGACTCTAAGAGAATGTGATTTTCATCTTCAATGCTCATAGACTCACACAGATGGCAAACCCTTTTCGGCCATGGAGTCTTAGGAATAGACCAACGCTATGTTTGGCTATGGAGTTCATGAGAGTTCGTTCTAATCTTGGTTATATTAATTTTCTTCTATGAGCTAGTTACTACCGAGAGATACTTCTGATCCCCCAATTTAGGATTAATGACCTCTTTATAGTATCTTAATTTTCTCTTAACTGCTAAATTTTCCTCACACCAGAATTTCTCTATAAACTTAGAAGTAATAATATTTTTGACATTGTCAATGTTCTGCAAAATGTCGTTTTCATTAATGCCCCAATGGTTTAACCAAGCCATGGTATCTTTACACCAACGCCGCTTGAGACGTAGTTGGTTTTGACTTGAGTTTAAACCAATTTTAGAAAGTCTCTTGTTTCCCATGTTATTTATCTTATGCTTGTACATCAGGTACATATTCATAGCAATGCTCTTGATGGGGGAAAGACCCACTTCTATGGGGAGAATAGGATAAGGCGTATTGCTTTTAATTTTGAGGTTATAAGTTATAAACAGCTTCTGGATTTGCTCAATATTCCTCCAAGATTCTCTAGAAATGATGCACCCCCATACTTCACAACCATACAAGATAACATGGATCACAAGAGTTTCAAATAGGAACTTCTTTTTATCCCATGTGACCAGATTGGTTGATTTACAGTTATTTTCAAGACCAAAATAAGATTTCTACCCTCCATTAATCATTTTCTCAATGCTATAGTTCTAATTGAGCTTGTGATAAGTATCAATTCCGAGATACTTGTAAGAAGTCACTTCCTCTATATTTCTATTATCATAAATAAATTTGCATAGGTGTCTTTCTTAGATTTTATAATCATGATTTTTGTGTTGTCAGTGTTCACAGCCATACCCATGTTAGAGCAAAAATATTTAAGAATTCTTAATTGCTTATCGATATCAGAAGAACACCTTGCCATAAAAACAATATCATCAGCATAAAGTAGGAAGATGATAACTATCCAAGCTAAGATTGTATCAATGCAACCTGCTTTTTCTAAACACTTTTCTAGCTTATCAATGTAAATGCCAAAAAGGGTAGTGGAGAGGGGGAAACCTTGTTTAACTCTAGTATTACAATTTATATATGTTGTCCACCCCTCATTATTCTTAAACTTAGCAATGCAATTTTTCATATAAGGTGTATTGTGTAATAAATTGAAATTTGAAGCTGAAGAAGAAAACCTGTTTCCGATATGAATAAATGAATTATTTAATATGATGATTTAAATTACAAGATGACCCACTTAAATGTAGCTTGGACTTACATATTAAGGAGTAGCGTCCTCTTTCTTCCAATTTTTTAATATTCATTACTATTATTACACAACAGAATTTCAACCCAAAATCCAACACCTTGCATGTCTGAAATTTGACACTTCTCTGTCGCATTTTCGACACATACACTTTTTTTTGGCATCGGTGGCGTAAAGTCAGATCTTTGACAGTCTACTAATGTGGGTTGAAGATCCGACAGACCATTGTGTCACATATTCAACCGTTTTTCCTTCCAAAGTGCTAACCAAAATTGTATAAACCGTCGAAAATCCGATGTCCTCCGACCCTTGAAGCGTTGGCCTTTCGACGAACAGAAGTATCGGAGAAATGGTGGTGTCATTGGTATTTTTATCCAAACCGTGTTGGAAATCCGACGCCATCCGACACTACAAGAGTCGGCCTTTCGACACAGTCCGACACTTTAATCGTCGGTTGTCCGATGGGCGGAAGCGTCGGAGTCATGACACGGCCATTGGATGGGTTTATCGAAGTGTCGGAAGAACACCAAAAAAGCGACACCTGTTGATGGATTTAAAAAAAAAAATCCAAAGATTTCACTTACCCCCACATGGTTTCAGCCTAGAATTTTACCATCGAAGGAAGCCTGGTAGCAAACTAGAGGATTCTATGTCAAGTATATATTTCATCCTTGCAAACATAAGATTAACATTCCCTTGTTTTAAAAAAATATAGAAAAACAAAATTAACAGAACGGATATATATTTTTAAATTCAAGGAATAATAGTAGGCTAAAAGATAAAACATCTTTATTGACATATATATTAGGAAATACAACAGTGAAGCCAAATCCAAATATAAAAGCTCCTATATAAACAAATTCTAAATTAGACAACTTGAGAGTCTGAGACTTACCTGAGCATCTTCATCGGGCATGCTCATATTCCACAAAATTGTGCTTTGAACTCGATTTGAAACTATATCGAAACAAAGCTCTTTCTCTGCTAGTCTATTTAGAAGATGTCTTGAAGGAAAGTTACATAACGCAAAATATCACAAAAATAATATACATTTACAAGAATGCTTTAACCAATAACTGTCCTTTAACCTTAAATGTAAGAGGATTTACTATATAATTCAGGGCCTTCCTAAAAGAATCATTAAGAAAAAGGTTGACTGCACATGGCTCCAGTCAACCCTCTCTCTACTACTTTAGTATCAATCTTAGCTGATATACATTTCAAGGCAATTATTGTGAGAGCTTCTTGGATATTTTTCTTGAAATAAAAGATTTTTAAGTCAACAATTATTGTGAAAATATGATGCCTCATAGAGTTATGCTTTAACTCTTTCCCTTTTTTTATTGGTTTAACTCTAGTTATCACTATCCTTCCACTCTATTTATCACAATAATTGCTATCCTTTATTGTTTTATTGCTTTTACATCTAGTTATCACAACTACTTTACTCTTAACTTTACTTTTCACAAAATAGAAAACCTAATATCCTCAAGAGAAGCACCCTCCTTTCTATTTATGAAACAAGGAAGAGAGTAATTACAAGCAAACCTTGTACTAGGTCTACAAGTGGACCACTTAACAAGACAAAGTCCAATCTAACCAATCCATGAACACTTTAAGAGAATGTTCCTTAACTAAAGACATTACATGTGCTAAGGGTAGGTGATTACAACACGACTTCTGCCCACACACTTCTCCAAGTAACTCAGGTAGTGTGAACCACATGTACAAAGGTCACGTAATCCCATGCCCGCATGTTCCAACTTACCCACTTAGAAATGGCCTAAACTAACTTCTAACCTAAATGCCATGTAAAACTAGTTGTTTCTCTCTTCCTATGTGACTTGGCTTTCGAGAGAATCGGAGAACTGTTGCTTGCAATCAAGTTTTCCTAGTTGAACACAATGCAGTGCTTCTCTGGGTGAGACTATTAGTTAGAAAGTGGAATGAAGCAGTCCCCATACACTGTCTGTGTCATCGACCTCCATTTTGAGGAGACTAAAGTTCTAAAGGGTGGCTTTTTCTAACATGATTAAGATGAAATGGGTCTAAAGAATTGTGTTCATCCTCCATATGCATTGTGCTAATTGTATAAGTATCTGTATAAGTTTCTCCCTGTATAAGAAAGAGCTCTCATGCAAAGAGTACTTTACATCCCCAATCTTAATAAGTGATGATGGAGGACACTGAACCTATAGAGTCTCTAAACAGAGGGGACCAAAGGAAACAACTAAGATGAAAAAAAATAACAGAAATAAACTTGTTGACCAAGAGGCATTCAATACTTTTAGAATAGTCTAGCTTTGCTCAAGGAAGGGATATAGAATAAGATTGAATCCTACAAATACATAACCACTTCATATAGCAAAGAGACAAAGAAACAACAGAGTATGTTACCTTAAATCATTATTAATAATGTACATTAGATATTTAACTTCACTCTTGCAAATTCCAAACAACCAAGGTAAGCACAGACTGTTCTTGCTAAATGAAGTGGCTAGATAATAGAGGGGTCAAAATTTATAATGATGGTCAAAAACCTATCCTTGGTTGCAAAACAATGCATGAATTTTAAGAGGTAGAGAAAAAATTCTAAAGGATTCAAGAACATAGTATACATTGGGGCCCTGAGATGTCCACTCTGTGGATCAATACATTCATTATAATACACTAAATAATAAACTCCTTTTCCAATTAAACATAGAATTGAGCGAAAATCCAGCAATAGTCAGCAAGCATAAGATGCTAGTATATTAGATGAGAAAATTAACATACATCACTCATTTTCATTCCATGGTGCTTAGCCTGTTGTTCGATGAAAGGTCAATCAAACAAATCTCCATTATACGTCACATAAATCCCAGGCTTCAATTCTTGCATGTGATTGAACCACCGCCTAAGAAGCTCTGTCTAGAAAACATAGCAAACTTCCAAGGGATCAATACTTGTATTCAGAATTATAGTCTTAGGGTAAATAGTAAATGGCAAATATACCTCATTTGGCACATTTGCTACTTTGAAATTACCTTCAAATTCTGGTTTTGGAGTGTACTCCAAGTCTTCAATGCCCCACCCCTACACACTTAGGAAACAAATGAAAAGGAATTGGAAAACTAAAGAAGAGCAACAATGTTCATAACAATCAATGCAACATCAATCTGCAAACAATAAAAATATGTCATTTACAAACAAAAATGGACTGGGTTTAGTGGCAATCTGCAAACAATAGAAATACACCAAATAAGGATATAGATCACCTGTTTAATCATTTAATTCCTGTTGTATCAATAAAAGAACCCATTTATTTTGGAGGAATCAATTTTACATAATTACAATTTACATCCTTTGCCCCCAAAATCCAGACCATATTCTAACCTAGTTAAAAAACTTACTATAAAATTTTTATAGAGGGGACTTGATGAGAAAAAGTTTCAATACAAACTATCATTAAATACAGACAGGTTAATAATGGATTTCACTATGTTGAAATTAAGAATAGTACAATCTACAACGTCTATAAAACAAAATTAAAAGGCAAGAATAGACTGCTTCACAGAGCTATATAAACTTTTACATTCATGAGGCCACTCAGCAACTTACATAACAAAAATGAAAGTATCATCTAAAACATGTAGAAGTTTCCAAAATATTACATGAGACAGTCAATGTATCGACAATTGCAGCATAGTCCAATTGGAAAAGACATTATCACCTAATCCTTGATATTTATCACTTGGTGCAGCTAAAATGAGATTCATTACCAAAAATGCATTTCCAAAGCTTAGAAAGATATTTTTAATATGCTTTAAAATGAGCATGAAGCTTCAGAACATTTTCAAATGAAACCTAGGATTTCCTGTTGTAAAAGCTAGCCTCCTTCCCCTGCAATTTCACCCTTTGTGAATGAACTTATATAAATTTCCATCCTAATCACATCATTTAGTTTTTCCATGACTGTTAGTTTCCCTACAATAAATTAGTTAATACTTTTGATTTTTCCCAAGGTGTTTCCTCTATTTCCATTTAATAGAACAATATAATTTTCTCTTCAAACTTCATATTCACACCACTTTGCCTTCCTGAACAGCTTAGCATAGATGAAAGAAATCCCAAAACAAAGGATAGGTTGACCAACAGGCATAAAACAATGCCAAGTGTTTTTACCTCTCGATTTTTAATAAAATAGCCTTTCCCATCCACCATTTGTGAAATCATCATTATCATGTCATATTTGGCATCAGGGAACTTTGAAGGAAGCTTGGTTGTCTCTATATCAAAAGCACACACATGAACTTTAGCTTGTTGAAGAAGATCTGCCCTATTTTCCAAGGTAACCTTTGAAGAGTCCACTTTAACAGTGTACCATTGTCCACATCTTGCATCTGCAGGATTGCAAAATCCATAAACAAGTAAAGAATGAATGTTAGTTTTTGAGTATATAAAAACTCTTGCTGCAAAGGCCGTTGAATGTGGACTTATGATGTAGAGACAAGCCATTCTTTGTTCAAAAGCATCTTGAAAACATTGAATGTGGACTTATGATGTAGAAACTAACCATTATTTGTTCAAAAGCATCTTGAAAACATAATAGTATGCAACTATGCATGACTAGATTGAAATTGCATGTTTCTATAAACCCCTAGCTTGCAATGTATTATTAACCAACCAATACTGAACCAATATAGTGTACATGATAAAGTCTAGGTGTACATGATAAATCTAGCCTCCTTCCCCTGCAATTTCAAACAATAAGTAGAGCGATGATCGGGCTTGTATTGATGTGGAGACCCAGGCTCAACACCCCCCCAACAAGTTGGTGGAGATGAAGCCAGGTGCAAATCCCAACTAACTTTGATGGCATATATTCACTTGTCATAGCATAGCAGCTTAGCCAAATAAATTCTATAAGACGTATTTCTCAAAAAAAAAAAATAGCACCCAAAAATAGACCAAAACCCCACTCTGGAAATTTACAGTTTACTTAAGTATTGGTATAAAAAAGGGAGGTGTAGTTTGTATGATGCCAACTAGCAAGAGAGAATTCTATTAAAATGTAAATTACAATACTATTCAACTATTCAAGTAAATTAATTGTTAAGAATATATCGCTTGATAAAACATGGATAACCAAAAATACTATGTATATAAGGCCATCGATCTAATCAATACTCCATTTCTTGCCTCTTAACTATGGAAATGTTTCTCAACGCTATTTGTAACAAGTTCCAATGGAGGAGTCAAATAGCAATAGTGAAAATTACATAGTAAAACTATAGAAATAGATGTTTTTTAATGTATTCTTCCTTACCATTCATTGAGCTCCTCTCTGTTTCGAGAATAATTTAATATTCTCTACTAAATAGGACCAACCACGTGAAGGTGGAAGCTCTTATGGCCCCTCTACCCCCCCTCACATCACTCTCAACTCCCAAAACCCAATGCTTATACTTGCAAATAACAATTTATTTCACTATTTCACAATGCAAATAAGAATTCATCTACAATGCAAATTATTTCACTCAATAGTTGAAAAATGCTTTCATTAAATCAATCTTTATATCATTCATTAAACCATTCAATAATTCAACAGCTGAAAAAACCATTCATTAACTCATTAATTAAAACATTAATTTAGTCAATGGCAGAAAAAAAATATCAGTAAAGAATTCAGTAAAGCATTCATTCATAAAATAGAGGAAAAAAGCATTAATTTTTTTTTTATAAATAAGAATTACTCAAAATTTGTTTAGTCACTTCCTTTTTACTTTTCTTCTCTTTAAATATTTAGTTAGAGTCACATCTTCAGGAATTTGATCATCGGTATCCCTACTAGTTTGCTCGCAAGGTTGAACTTTAGGCGAAGGGTGATGAATTTCTGCAATAATGTCAAAATATTTCATTAATATATTTAGATTTTGATAAATACGAGTAATTCATTAAAAAAGCATTACGAATGTGTATTTTTACTTACCATGTGCACATCAACATGTTCAACATTATCTCATACTGGCCCAACCTGTTCCATGTTATGATCTGCAGCTACATGCTCTATAGTTGAATTGTGTAGAATTAGAATTAATGTTCATCATTTGCAATGGTCTATAAAAAATAGTAGCACATTAATAAATTCATTACCAGGATGAGAAGCATGATATTCATTTGGTTGGTCATGTACTTCATCCTCGACATGAACGGGATCATTACTTTCCTGCACAAAAAGGAATAAATAATTTACGTTAGTTTATTTATAAGGAACAAATTGCATGAGCATTAATAAATTATCATTAAAATATACAGTTTTCACATACCTGGGCACCAGATGGATCAACAGAAGATCGTGCAATATTCATAGAC
This sequence comes from Pseudotsuga menziesii, assembly GCA_001517045.1. Classification (NCBI taxonomy): domain Eukaryota; kingdom Viridiplantae; phylum Streptophyta; class Pinopsida; order Pinales; family Pinaceae; genus Pseudotsuga; species Pseudotsuga menziesii. The sequence continues at coordinate 134,417 of LPNX010183603.1, forward strand.
AAGCTTCTTCGGTGTTCAACAACGACGTCAAAGTCATGTTCGAAGCCAAGCTTCATGTAATCCGCACTAGGCAATTCTTTGAACCGGTCGGCCTTCATATTTGCATGATGTCATTACTTTTAAAGCCTTTTGTCAGAACAAAACAAAAATAATAATGTGTATGATATTTGGTTGCGGATTTAGGTTTTGCGATACTTACATATCGGGCCGCCAAGTTGGAGTAACCACCAGGCCCAAGCTTGTGTTGGCCAATTTTTTCAAAACTTTCCTTTGTGGCCTTAGATGTGTCTGAGAGCCTAATTAAGTTTTTAAATACATTACTCTATGTACCAAAATTGATATAAAAACTAGTAATAATAAGGCTTACCACTACATTTTGGAATGAATTGCATACCCCCCTGTTCCACCTGGTGGTATCTTTCCTGATTTTCTCAGGCCCTTCTCTTTTCCATCTTCCACCAAGGCTTTCCACTCCATAGATGGAATCATTGGAGGGTGCTCATACCTAGGGTTCTTTTCTAGGTGAACCCTATATTGGTCTCGAACAATCTTTAGATGTTTTTCAGCCTTCTATAGTACCTTCGATGTATCAAAGGTATCTTTTCCGAACAGACTAACCAAGCGATTAGTCAGATCATCCTTTAAAGCTTTTGGATGCTTGTTCCACATTGTGCGAATAGTGGGCCCAAAGATCTCCAAGGCCAAATCATTCATGTGTTTATAAAATATATCATTTCCTGCAAAACATTATTGCCATCATTAGTCAACATTAGAAAATATTATCGATATATTAGACACAAATTATAAACAATAAATTGAACAATCTATAATGACCTAGAATCCTCTCTATCTTTATTGGAACCAGTTCTTCATTCACCAAAAATGTACACTTTATTGAACCAGTGCTAGTCACACAGAAGATCCAGGAAATGCGTCCACATCTCTATCTAGCCCTGCATCCACCCCTTCTTCTGTAGCATCTGTTGTGGGTGGGGTAACATCAGCTGCACCCTTTGTTGCCCTCGGTGATGTCGCGGAGCGTGTTGCCGATTGTTTAGTGGACAATATGGGAGCAGTATGTGGTGTACATGGAGTGGTTTGGTCACTGGGACCAGCATTGCCTTAACCACCACTGATAATCTCCATGGTGCGCTGTAAATTAAACCCATTGTATTATAAGTTCAACAACATATAAAATCAAATATTATAAAGTTTTTATAAATGAATTTACATTTTTATTCGATAACTTACATCCACTTGATTACGTTGCTGTAACAACAATTGAATCCTTTGTTTGATCCCTTCTGTTAGTGGAACTACCAATGTTAGACGAATCAGTTTCTCATTTTGTTTTTCCCTTGTCCTTTGTAGCACCCTCAGCGGGTCTGCAGACTCTCTAATTTCACTATCTCTCATCAACCGAGAGACCTCATTCTGTAAAGAGTTTTGAGACACCATTTGATAAACAGAATCCCCTGTCTGCAATCGAAATATATAAAAAATTGCTTAGTCTTTGAAAATATAGTGTGCGCAAATAATTATATTAGGGATTACATCTAGGGTTACCTGACTCCTAGTCAAGGGCGTGGTCTGATCATGAAATATTTTTTAAGGAGGCATGCTCTCCCTTCACTAAGATGGCATATGATATAGCCTATAAATAAGGAAACTCAAGTATAAATGCCTCTAAGCACATGAAAATCTCCATACTACTCTCCCTGGTAAGGAGAAAGCAGAGTTTGACACTCTCAAGCCAATTTGATGTGAGTGATGAAAGGAGGGTTGCTATATTTTACAGATGGATGAATGGAAAAAATAATTAAGCAAACCCCTATTGAAAAAAATAGCCAGGCGATACTATTATATTAGCCATGGACAAAATAGAAGTCAATTTATACAATGGATTACCAAATACAAACATAAAACAAATCCTCGCCTGTAAGCCTTATTTCCATTGACCATTTGAGTCTAAATCTATTGTGACTAAAATGAAGACATGAGTGTGTTGTGAAAATAAATGCATCCTGCTACAATTGACCAAGTATTCAAACAATCTATCTTCAAAGCTATCATGCCCAACCATTTATATAAACATGTTATATAACATCTATCATTTACTAATTCAATTCAAGTAACTGAGTTCTATAAAATCCTCAAGCAACAGTAACTGAGTTCTTTAAAATCCTTAAGCAACATTAAATGACACTCAATTTCTTAATCTAATCAAGGAATTTAAAATATAATGATCTAACATAAATTATAGAAGCAAAAAATTATCATAACAATTTCTGTTTAAAAGAATTGTCTACCCATAGATACAATAAATAGAAAACTCATTTAGTAATCTGCTCAATATCAAATAGAAAACTCATTTAGTAATCTATTTAATATCAAAAACAAAAACAATCTAAATAAATACAATTCTATTACAATGTAAATTACAATACTATTCAACTATTCAAGTAAATTAATTGTTAAGAATATATCACCTGATAAAACATGGATAACCAAAAATACTATGTATATAAGGCCATAGATCTAATCAAAACTCCATTTCTTGCCTCTTAACTATGGAAATGTTTCTCAACGCTATTTGTAACAAGTTCCAATGGAGGAGTCAAATAGCAATAGTGAAAATTACACAATAAAAATATAGAAATAGATGTTTTTTAATGTATTCTTCCTTACCATTCATTGAGCTCCTCTCTGTTTCGAGAATAATTTAATATTATCTGCTAAACAGGACCAACCACGTGCACATCACTTTGAACTCCCAAAACCCAATGCCTATACTTGCAAATAACAATTTATTTCACAATGCAAATAAGAATTCATCTACAATGCAAATTATTTCACTCAATAGTTGAAAAATGCTTTCATTAAATCATTCTTTATATCATTCATTAAACCATTCATTCATTCAACAGCTGAAAAAACCATTCATTAAAACATTAATTTAGTCAATGACAGAAAAAATATCAGTAAAGCATTCATTCATAAAACAGAGGAAAAAAGCATTAATTTTTTTTTTTATAAATAAGAATTACTCAAAATTTGTTTAGTCACTTCCTTTTTACTTTTCTTCTCTTTAAATATTTAGTTAGAGTCACATCTTCAGGAATCTGATCATCGGTATCCCTACTAGTCTGCTCACAAGGTTGAACTTCAGGCAAAGGGCGATGAATTTCTGCAATAATGTCAAAATATTTCATTAATATATTTAGATTTTGATAAATATGAGTAATTCATTAAAAAGACATTACGAATGTGTGTTTTTACCTGCCATGTGCACATCAACATGTTCAACATTATCTCGTACTAGCCCAACTTGTTCCGTGTTATGATCTGCAGCTACATGCTCTGTAGTTGAATTGTGTAGAATTAGAATGAATGTTCATCATCTGCAATGGTCTATAAAAAACAGTAGCACATTAATAAATTCATTACCAGGATGAGAAGCATGATCTTCGTCTGGTTGGTCATGTACTTCATCCTCGACATGAACGGGATCATTACTTTCCTGCACAAAAAGGAATAAAAAAATTTACGTTAGTTTATTTATAAGGAACAAATTGCATGAGCATTAATAAATTATCATTAAACTATATAGTTTTCACATACCTGGGCACCAGATGGATCAACAGAAGATCGTGCAGTATTCATAGACAAGCTTCTTCGGTGTTCAACAACGACGTCAAAGCCATGTTCGAAGCCAAGCTTTATGTAATCCGCACTGGGAAATTATTTGAACCGGTCGGCCTTCATATTTGCATGATATCATTAATTTGAAATCCTTTTGTCAGAACAAAACAAAAATAATAATCTGTATGATATTTGGATGCGGATTCATATTTTGCGATACTTACATATCGGGCCGCCAAGTTGGAGTAACCACCAGGCCCAAGCTTGTGTTGGCCAATTTTTTCAATTCTTTCATTTGTGGCCTTAGATGTGTCCGAGAGCCTAATTAAGTTTTTAAATACATTACTCTATGTACCAAAATTGATATAAAAACTAGTAATAATAAGGCTTACCACTACATTATGGAATGAATTGTATACCTCCCTGTTCCACCTGGTGGTATCTTTCCTGATTTTCTGAGGCCCTTCTCTTTTCCATCTTCCACCAAGGCTTTCCACTCCATAGATGTAATCATTAGAGGGTGCTCATACCTAGGGTTCTTTTCTAGGTGAACCCTATATTGGTCTTGAAAAATCTTTAGATGTTTTCCAGCCTTCTGTAGTACCTTCGATGTATCAAAGGTATCTTTTCCGAACAGACTAACCAAGCGATTAGTCAGATCATCCTTTAAAGCTTTTGGATGCTTGTTCCACATTGTGCAGGTGGTGAGCCCGAAGATCTCCAAGGCCAAATAATTCATGTGTTTATAAAATATATCATTTCCTGCAAAACATTATTGCCATCATTAGTCAACATTAGAAAATATTATCGGTATATTAGACACAAATTATAAAAAATAAATTGAACAATCTATAATGACCTGGAATCCTCTCTATCTTTATTGGAACCAGTTCTTCATTCACCAAAAATGTACACTTTTTTGAACCAATGCTAGTCACATGGAAGATCCAGGAAATGCTTCCACATCTCTATCTAGCCTTGCATCCACCCCTTCTTCTGCAACATCTGTTGTGGGTGGGGCAACATCGGCTGCACCCTTCGCTGCCCTTGGTGGTGCTGTGGAGCGTGTTGCCGATTGTTCAGTGGACAATATGGGAGCAGTATGTGGTGTACGTGGAGTGGTTTGGTCACTGGGACCAACATTGCCTTGACCACCACTGATAATCTCCATAGCGCACTGTAAATTAAACCCATTGTATTATAAGTTCAACAACATATAAAATCAAATATTATAAAGTTTTTATAAAAGAATTTACATTTTTATTCGATAACTTACATCCACTTGATTACGTTGCTGTAACAACAATTGAATCCTTTGTTCGATCCCTTCTGTTAGTGGAACTACCAATGTTAGATGAATCAGTTCCTCATTTTGTTTTTCCCTTGTCCTTTGTAGCACCCTCAATGGGTCTACAAACTCTCTAATTTCACTATCTCTCATCAACCGAGAGACCTCATTCTGTAAAGAGTTTTGAGACGCCGTTTGATAAACGAAATCCCCTGTCTGCAATTGAAATATATAAAAAATTGCTTAGTCTTTGAAAATATAGTGTGCACAAATAATTATATTAGGGATTACATCTAGGGATACCTGACTTCTAGCTCAGGGCATGGTCTGATCAACAGATGGGGATTTACCTCGATCAACCACCTGCAAAAAAAGTAGAGAACATTATCACAATGAACGCAATATGTATAAGCTAACAAATACAGAACAAAAACAAAAATAAACACTATGCTACATGTTTTATATGTGTACAATTTTGAAGTATTTAGAATGTGTAATTACATTTAGGTTAAATGGTTGCCTCGAGTCTCCAGTCATCTGATCAACAGCTGGAGAGTTTCCCCGGTCAATCTGCAAAAAATGTAGACAACATTACCATCATGAATGCAACCATAAAAATGAAAGAATACATAACAAAATAAACATAATGCATCACGATAGACATGTTTACGATTTTAAAGTATTTGAAATGGAGAATTACATTCATGTTTGGCTGTTGCCCTGATGTTGTAGTCGATTGATCAATAGCCGGTTGGCTTCCCTGATCAACACTCTGCATGGAAAATCGATAATATTATATAAACGAACCTAATATACTAATGAAAATACATAACAACGTATATGTATGTCCATCCTAAATTTAATATTACATTGGCAATATCGATGTATACCTATTGCCTTGACTCGGGTCGACAAACATCTACAGAGATGGAAGTGCCCTTGAGAGAACCCTGCATCAAAAACATACTAAAAGTTACATAAGGAAACATAAAAAGTAGATAATTTCAATTATATGCTAACAAAAATTCCTATAGACGTTAAAATAATTAATAAAAGGGTGGTTAAATTGTTTGTTGTACCACAACCATACTAACATTGTTTGGATATACACGATTCAAATTGTAATCAATAAGCAGTTCTTTGCCAGCAGCTATTGATTTAATTACACATACAAAGACACAGTTTCCTTCATGCAACTTGAATATGCAGTTGGGTTGCTTTAATGTAGACCCTGGTTGTGTACTGTTTATAAACCCCACAATATTACTGGTTATTTTTGGCCTTCCGTCCATGTACATTGTTGCTCCTTTATTTTGAACTTTGTCTTTCAGTTGTATATAATTCGCTGACAACCCATATCTATGCATACTTCATGTATATTGGACTAGGCACATCCAATCACTGTAGTTGTAACAGGGTCCAACATACTCCATCAATTCTGTACATCTACCGTATCCAACCTTTATGCCATCCATGCAAAACAAGCCCAATCCATGCAATGAGGACGGTGCAATTCTATATATCCTCTCATTCACACAAAAATTAGTGTTTACTTTAGGAAGATCTCTAGGCACCCATTGTTTCACTAGGTGTTGGTACCTTAAGGGTATGTCGATGTCTCCCACTGTCTCATCATCATAGGAACATGACCCCCCTCCTTGGAGAAAAAAATTGATGCGTTTGTCTAATTTTCTTCTAATCTTCTGACATCTAAGTGATCTAGCCCGTGTAGACCTACTAGATGTCTCACTTTCCTCTAGCCTTCCCAAACTCCCTTCACTAGAGGAAGACAGTTCTGACAAATACCTGTTTGGGTCTACCTGCACCGTGGCCAAAAAAAAAATTGGCATAAGCATAGCAAAAATTATAGCAAAAAAACGTGGAAAGACTTCTAAAAAAAAAAAAACTTGGAAAGACTTGTAAGCCAATAACTTGTTAAAGAAAAATCTTGTCAAGAATGAGTTTGGTTAATAGGTGTGGGCATTTGGTAGCCCTAAAAATTCTAATGTATGCCCCTCTTTTGGTTACATACAAGTCTCCATTCTAACTTATTGCATTGCCTTTTGCTAACATGAATTGGGTAGGCTTCATAAGCTTCAAATGTATGCTTGTGGCCATTGTACTTTAGCCTTTCAATGTTGTCAAGCTTGAGATGATATGTTATGCATATGCATCATATATAACACTGCAATTTATGCCAATATATGTCTATACAAAAACTGGAGGTTCTCCTTTAATGGACTATCTCCTTCAAAGAACATATCTCCTTTAAGTGGTTTTTAGTTTTCACATGAATGATTTTGTGATGTTGTAGATGATTATCCATTTTACTTAATATGTTTTACGATCTTTTCCATGTTTTTTAGTGTGCACATACTTGTTGTTGATGGCTTCTTTTGCTTGAAAGTTGAACTACCTAAAAGTGCACAGATCTCATCTAGGACCTTTTAAGAGTCATAATAACAACTATTGTTATAGGATTTTATTCTCCAAATAAAACACCAAAACCATACTTATCGATTAATATTTTTGTAGGGATGTTTTTTTTGATCTCTCCCATAATTTATGATACTAATGGGATTGTATGCAAAAATTTATGTATGCCGTAAGAAATCTTATGTATGCCCCTCTTTTAGTTACATACAATTCTCCATTCTCACTTATTGCTTGCATTTCCTTTTCCTAACATTTCCTTTTCCTTTTACTGGCCTAACCCCTTTTCAACAATAATAGTTGCAGATTTAATCAAGTGTTTTTCTACCAAGGTGGCTGAGTCAACCGAGTTGACCCCCAACCGAGATAACTCGTCCTTTGAAACGATTGGAGTGACAAGTTTGGTACCGAACCAAGCAAATCAAGATATGACTGAATGGATCGGTAACAAAATGGTCAATTCGTCCCAATCCGTACTAAATTGACCTAGTGAATGCACAGGCCACACACATGACACTTCAATTCAAAAAAAAAATTAACCTAGAAATATAAACATCTAGACTCTAAACCTACTTCATTGTCGAGTCAATTAGGTTTGTAGGATTCCTATACATCATAACACTATTTGGAGTAAAATACAACTTGCTTTGTAGGCCCTAGATGCCACCCATGTGCACAATAGTCAATATATAAAGCAGCCCCCAAATACAAAATCATTCTTCAAAAAATAGGGCATGAACCATGTGAACAACCTTCCAAGTGGAACAACTCAATGAGTAACCCCCAAGCATGTAATATCTCTCATGAAATGGTGTATAAAATAGTGTAATCATTGCTCCCATTCAAGAACAAAAAAGTAGACATGACTTCTCTCCCTACATTAAGTCCATGTGCACATAATGACTATCTTTGGTACTTCCTAACTTTTCAGTATTCCTTTTGACAACAAAAGTGAAACATGAAACAATATCCTTACTTTCAGCATCTTGCACAGCTGATGGCTTTGATCGAACTGTATAAGTACTTTGTTCCCAAATTAAAGATTTTGAGACCTACGAACGAAAGGGAGTGAGATGAATGGTGAAGGAATCAAATGGAGGATGAATTGATGCCCTGTTTTTCCTACCCAAAGGTCCTTTTATAATGAAGATTATCCCTAACTTATCATTGATTTGTAGTCTTCTATTGTTCACCCATACTGCTCTACAAAACAAAGTTTTATGCCGATCTAGTATGTATATTCATGATGATGCTTGTTTTCACATAGTAATTTTTAACCCTAAGGAAACGCTAACTTGTTTTCCCATACTAATTTTCAACCCTAAGGAAACCCTAAGGCAATCCCATAGTAGAAAGAACCAAAAACGACTATACCCCACAAATCAAAAGGCTCTTAAATTAACCATATCATGCCTTCCTCAATGATTTGATGAAACCAAGGGGATGGAAAAAGGGAAAGGAAACATCAAATATCAATCACACCATGGAATCATTCTAAAGCTAACCAACTGTCTAAACCACAAAGGTCATCTTATCTTGCTAATTGTAAGAGGGGTAAAAAAAAATCATACACGGTGAAAATTGGCATAAAATGATCAAATAAAAAATGGAGGACATCAAAATACCTAGTACTTGCTTCAAGACCCAAACATCATTCAAGTGGAATGTACACTCTTAACCACCATGGATTATCTATATATATATATATATATATATATAATATGATTAGATATATATAAATATATGCACTACAGAGTAGCACCGAAGAGGTTAAAAGATCCACTATATAGTATCGCCAAGAACTAACATCATTCAAGTGAAGGATGTATGCAGAATGTTGTAGACATTATATCTCTACTCATTCAATTTACTACAAAGTGTTGTAGCTTTCTTAGTGCTCCTCTTTGTTTATCATTTACGTTCAAATTCACCGTGAAATCAACAAGTCCAGGCAAATCTTTTAGTACAATGCCTTTACAGTAATGGACAAATAATGATGTTGAGTTCTTAAAGATCCTGTAGAGTGGAAGTTTTAACCTCTATGCTACTATGAAGTGCATAAGCCAGCACTTCAAAGGCATATTTCCCAGTGGTAACCTACAACAATCATATATATATATATATAATCAATGGTGGTGAAGAGCGGACATTTCCAGATCTGGCTACTTGGCACGTTAAATACATTTCTATTAGTCTGTGATATTTGCTAATTTATTCCTTTTAGCTTGTCTTGATGATGCTTGTTTTCCAATATTAATTTTCAACCCTAAGGAAACGCTAACTTTTTTTCCCATACTAATTTTCAACCCTAAGGCAACCCTAAGGAATACAATTGATCAACTTCACAAGAATACCGGACAAACATTCAAAGGTAACACCTCTAATCTAGGAATCTTGACTACATCCACATCACTAACCTTCAACAGACTGAGAATTCAAGTCTAATACTGAATTAGCTAATCCAAAGAAGCAATAAATAAGAGAGATCAGTAATATGAGGGGATCATCCACCTCAATCTTCCAAAGGATGTCAATAGCAACAGCACATAAAAGACTCAAGTGTTAAGGGAGAGAAAAGCTGGAAAGTGCCCTGATTAGTACATTCACCATCAGTGAATTCAATAAACTGAAAATGGCCTGAGGCCAAGGTTAATGCTTCTTTGGATAAGCTATCAGCCTTAGTATTTTGTTCTCTGAATATGTGAACTGCTTTTAGCTAGATGGCTGTGGAGTCACCATGAATATGCAGAGTGGGAAGGACCATGGATTTAGCACAATAAAGGAGAGTCCATAAAGCAAGTAGTTCAAATCTGGTGTTTGTACTCAGAACAACACCCAATTTGAAGCAA